>JAJIZL010052846.1:0-50838 GCA_023969395.1 Amblyomma maculatum | reverse complement strand
CCCTACAGCTTATATATCACACATATCATTAATGTGCAAAGGAATTAATGAATTAATTAGATACGTAGCCGAAAAAAGAGTGAATGAGTTACGTGCACAAAAACCACAGCAAATGCTGCCGTTATTTAGGGCATTGTACCTAAAGCAAGCACAGCATCAACACACGAACTTTGGCCGAACCTTGACTACACGATACCCAAAAAGCGTAACCGATCACTTCCGCAACGCTCCCTTTACAATCTTATCCGGGTTGTAGACATGCAAGCAATGCCGAAGCAGAGTTGCCAAGCTACCAAGTTCACCGGGCCGGCTGTCTCCACCGGCGCTTCAGTTAACGTAAGCTGTCGACTCAAAGCATCTAGCCCTCGCTAAACCGACGGAGCGAAAGTGAAGGACTAGTTAGGTAAAGAAACATCAACGCTGTAGCACAGGTTTCGAAGAACTTGACATTAGGCATAGTTCGCACGAGCCGCAAATACCACCCTTCCCTTTTTAGCCTCGTAATCACGAAAGAAAAGTCTTCAGTACGCCATTGCAACACAGTGACATGTGGGAATCATATTTTCTAAGAACCTGTAAATAATGGAATTCTTTCCCCGCATTTTTAAGCAGCAGCAATGATACCACAAAATTTAAAAAATATCATTACAATGCTATATAATGTGTTTGTGTTCAATAATTCATATATTATACTGCTTTGGTGTACCACGTTATATTTTACGTCAAACGCAGCGCCGCGCTGCGCTGTGCATGCAGTACATGAGGAAGAATTGGAAGTGCATGGACTGGAAAGAGGCCAGGCTTTACTCTGGGTGTGACTAACATTCATACACTGCCCTCTTACGTTGTAAATATTAAACATTCCCCCGTAACAATAATATAGCTCATCAAATCGTTAATATAGTTTTAAGAATATCGTTAACCGTAATTTATACTTCTATAGTTTCGTATTGTATAAATTATGCTTTTTCTTTTCCACTGCTGTGACGTTTTCTCCCATTTTGTAATGTACTCTGTAGTCAGAGGACAAAAAAGTTGGAAAGGGAAGAAAAAGAAAGCAATGAAATAGAAATTGATATAGAGGAAATAAGAGTGTAGGGGGAGAGGGCCGCAGTTCAGCCGGAGCTCAATCAGTTAGAGAACGTCTAGTTTAAGAAAAGATTAAGGTGACGAGCGAACTATGGATCAAACGAGTGTGCGTGACATGAACAGAGGAGCGGGCACATTGATGCGCGAACTAGGGAAAAAGTTAGACGAGCGATGAATTATGCTTTGTTGTCAACGATCTGCCGCCGCTTATTCGTAGAGCAGGTTCAAGTAATGCGGAAAACCTGCTTTGCCTTCTACGCCTTTTTTTTAAGCATACACGACGCCATTGATTCACAAGGCTACGCTTAATAATGCACCTAGACAAAAAACAACGCAGAAAAATAGTTTTCTCTTAATATCGACCTCAGTTTTCGAGAAGATCACCCACAAAAAGCGCGTATTTCCAGAAAAAAGCATTGACGCTCCCCACATCACGGGCCGCTGAGCGAACAGCCATCTCGTAGGGCTTTGACCAAGTTTGTCTGACACTGACGCGCGGCCCGCTGTGTCCCCACCTGTATATCGTACAACCTGCTCCTTACGGAACACAAGAAAATTTGGAAAACAACGTGTATCATTTCGATAAACCTGCCTAATAAAACGTAAACCATACATCTATGAAACATAGCTCTAGCATTCCGACTGTTTAAATGATCTTCCGGATAATTGATAAAGCGAGCATCACATTCCAATATTACTTTTGCATTTCTGAGAGAAATGCCATCCCATAATTAAAGAATCTAGGAGACAAATATATTTCCTTCAGAGTGTGTTCCGGCCATAATTATCCCAGATTAAGACGTTAACACAAAGTAGAAAATATGTGAGTATACACTATCTTAAATATTTACGATTATCATGAGACCTCAGAAAACTAGAACGCACGCGAAGTATACTAAATCTTTTGACTAATTGCACTCGGCCGTATATTTAGGTATAGCTGAAGCTCCGGCTAGCTGTATACTTGCTGTCCACTTGCAAAGCCTGCCAGGATATGCATAAAAATTACTTTCAATTGTTTTTATTACCTAGATGAAAACAACGTCTACCATAATTTGTTAGGATAACAAAGGCCCATGGTTATGTGGGTGATGCGAAATAAAGAACTAGCTGTTCTATCGATTCGTGGCCAAAATATTCAAAATGAGAATACTGGTTTTCAAAGGATCTTTATGCGTGTAAATTCTAGGATAATTGTTTAACGTACAAGTTTAAAACGTATTTGCTAGAGTGAAGGAATATACCAAAAAGCCTCTCGAAGGCGTGTCATTCCTATCCATTTGTCGCAATTGGTGTGTGCCATATTGTTGCGAAATTCTAATATTTCCAGAATAGTGTTAAAGATATTCCTGTCTCTTAATAGCATCGGCAATTGCAACAGCAGACGGTACAGTCGGGGAGGCCACACAAACGGCATCACATTTCTGACTTCCGATAATATAAAACTAGCTGATCTGCGTCCTCTGGCTTATGTTGCGCCATATATAAATCTTCATATTCTGATATTATACATACGTCTTAAATGAAAAAGAATTATTGAATCGTACAGTTCTCTATTTTTTTTTGCCGGAGTGGGTTCTCTACTGACAAACAGGACCAAATTTCATTATCCTAATCTATTGCTAAATTGGCTTAGATCAAGCAGTCCAATATTACTGCAAACTCCCTACCAAGCCGAGGTGGTCATCTTAGGAGCTAAATTAAAACACTAATGCTTTCTCTCAATATCTTTGCAGCTTCTTTGGCAACAGAGACTACGACAGGTGAGTCCGTAATGTGAACCCAATGCCCTACATTAAATGCTAATAATCAACCACTTTACCGCAGTGCGTATTCAGGCCTAAACTAGGCAAATAAGAATCTTAATTCCAAACCTTCACTTAGATCCAAATACAAGTCCGAAAGCTAAAACAAAATGTTTATTACAGTGATGATCAGAGGTTGAGCGTCTGCCTAGCAGGCGGGTTGTTAAGGATGCGTTCTCTTTCCTAGACCTTCGGCAGAAGACAGCACCGAAAGTAAAGATTGTGTCTTCGGTCTTCACGCCGCACAGGTCAATACCTGCGTGCGTAACGTTGATAATGGTTCTTAAATACCGCTTTTGCAGAACCACCCGCTGATGAAATATGCCAGGTTTTAAACCTGATGGCCCGCGTTGCATCACTTTCGTTATAGGATAGAAGCGCGACTCCGGCTTTTACTGCATGGGTCATGAGTCGATCTAGACTTTTCAACTTCAGTCTGTGGCGAGTTCTCATTAAGTTTGCCATATTATCAGGATGCTGGTAATTACCACGTTTTAAATATTGCAATAGCGCTTAACAATCGGTTCGGCGTTATTAATACTTTTCTTTTAATCAAAGTTAGTCAGCAGGCGCCACAATAGAGAAATAAATGGGAGCCTCATAAATGTAGGCATTGCACTGAACTTTCCCAGAAATTTGCAGCCAACAAAATGTTCTTTGGCTAGACCGGAGGGAAGACGGAGCTTCAGGTCAGAATTGAGTGACTTTAAGTGTGATTTTGCAAATTGTCCACAATTCCATAATGCGAGCGTGAGCTGGCACGCAAGTGTGCGAAGCCTGTCCACTGCGTATGCTCTAAAAAAGGGGATCAATACACAATGGTCGTCTTGGTGGAAGGTTCGCGGGACCTCGTCTGCACGGAGATTGCCCGCAGTGCCGCTATGTCCTGGAAACCATTGGTAGATTGTTTTGTGTCCTTTATTGATGACATGGTGATGAATATCTCGTATTTCCGCGACAAATTGATCATGTGCTCAGCATTTAAGAAACGAAGCCCACTCGTGACATATATATGTATGATGCAAAGGTGCTTAGTTTTACGACACCTTATATAGCGAATGTTCAAGCCCGAATCAAAGTGAATGAATGAATGTTTTGTTGACTTTCAGTTTTCAAGCATACAATTCCAGCAATTTCGTTTTGGACCTGTCTTGTTTTGTTATTTAACAACTCTGCTTTCTATTACGTCGATATTATTTTATATTATCATCAAAACGTATAACATGAGGCTTTATTGGCGAAATTTCTAGTAAATATTTAAACCTATGCTACGTAATTCATCTGTGTGTGACATACAGTTTCAAGTGCCTAATGCATAAAATATTTATGAATCTGTCCTGATTACATGCAGCGTTAAGTTAAGAAAGCTAAGGGACGTGTACCAGTGGTAGCGCCTACAATAAATCATTGCTCACACAACGCGGTCGAGGAGACGTATATATGTATGCACTAAGAGGAGCAGAACGGGATTTATTTGAGTGTACAAAACTTCACGTGCCTGCTCAACAGCAAATATCTTTTACAGTTCAGGGATGTTAGACACGTGTAGATTGAAATGTTCGTAAAATACAAAACTGCAACACACTTTTGCAGGCCTCAAGCTATAATGCAGTGCATATTATAACTACTGAAGGGTTAAACTTACACAGGGAGACTGCATTCCTACTTGCATCGCATTTACGTAAATGCTCAAGGGTACTATGGAGTTTCGTGATTTACACAGGATTGCGTATCCATCGCTCAATCTTCGAGACAGCGATAAAAAAACCTTGTTGTTTATTTCTAATGAGCGTGATTCGACCAATGTCGTATGAAAATTGACAGACCTCAATGAACATGTTGCTTGACTGCTTCCTATTTTAACAGATGAGACTACTACTGAGTATTATGATTACGGTAAGTGCACATTTCAGTTCTCAATTAACTTGACGATTACGCATCAGGTTACGAGCATTCGAGGTGCGTTATGAACTGAATTTTTGTTTTTGTATTTCAACGGTAGCTACTCCTTGTTATTATTGTTATTATCACATTCTAAATAAGTTAACGCATTCTCTCAATTATTATATCAGATTGTCTTAAAGTAAGGCTCGTTTATTGCGCGCAGTAAATTTTCCAGTCTGGCTACGACATTCCCTTCAATGTTAAACAACAAATACTTCTGTCGGCATATATTGCGCACGACCAGTTTGTGCAGATTATTGCAAATATTGTACAAATTCAATAACAATTCACACAAACAAAACCCACCTTCTAAGAATAAGCCTTCCACATACTGCAATAAAATAACATCACGCTTACTTTGAGCCAAGTACTCTTTGTCCCGGCGACTTGCCATATTAAAATGCATACCGTTATTGGACAACTTCGTTAAACAGGTAGGAAAGAAAACAATTTAACTGGCTACTGAGGTAGATCTGGGGTCTCGAGCATGCCCCGAATACACGATAGAACTCAGATTGGTTTTATGCGCACAAAAAGACGACACAAAAAGACAAGGGAGACAGGACGGAGCGCACTTTCAACTGTTTTATTCCGGAAATGTACACGACATTTATACCAAAAAAATCATCAGTGCATAATCATCAGTGCCATATGCGAACCAAATACTCAGGAAAAGCATAAAGGAAGGGCACAGGTCACTCACCTCTTATCTAATTTATCTAAAGAGACAAATTCTTTATCATACATTGTCACAGATGGCGCGCAAATACATGAACTTCCGCTTTTCCTAATATGGTAGGCCTCAGCCAATTCTCGCGCAAGCGTGTCAGTGCTCCTGCACAAGATGCCGGTGACTTGTAGCGTTGCATCACACAGTTTGTTTGCTTTCTGTTTTTGGTCATTATCCTTTCCACACTCACTGATGTGCGCCGGCAGGTGCGAACCGGTACCGTTCCTTAAAGACAAATTGTGCTCCCTTAACCGGTCATTAACACATCAGCCCGACTGCCCCATGTATACCTTCCCACACTTCAACGGAATCCTGTACACCACCCCTTTTTCACACTTCACAAACTTATTAACATGTTTGATTTTGCAGTCTGAGTTACGGCTACCATCTTGCAAAACCAGACGACACAATGAAGAGAGTTTCCTTGGGGCGGAAAAAATCACGGGTACCTTAAACTTGTTAGCCACGCGTTTGAGGTTATGAGCCACTTCATGCTGATATGGGATGACTACCGGTTTCACTTTCTTTTGTGCAATTGCAATCGTTGTCTGGTTCTTATTCCTTTCTTGTTTAATCTTCTGGAGAAGAGCTTCAGCCACTGAACTCACTATTATCTGGGGAAAGCCTGCCTGTTTCAGCTTCGCGATCTGATCGTGAAAGCTTTCCTGCGCCATGTGACAACAGGACTTCCATAGGAATGACTCAAGGCACATCAAAGCGATAACACGTTTAACCGTTTTTGATTAGAAGCTCGTCTGCAAGCGTCTCAAAAAAGCCCCTTACTATCTATTTCCAGCTGGTAAAAAAGACACTTTCGCATGATGAAATGCTGGTTCCCCAAGGCTTGGTACTATTCCATGAGCGGAGTGCAGCGTGCCCCTGCGCAGCCTATGTGAGGCCAAACAACAAAAAGAACAAAGGAAAACACTAAATGTTCGAAGGAGATCTTGGGGCACCTGGTGCATCGGTTTGCGGGTACGTTATTATTGTATTTACAAGACGCCAGTGTCTCGTGAAGGCACATTTGAAACAAACGTTTTAAATAGTCTCGGGAGCATCACTAGGACCAAACTATCCAGAGGGTACAACACCTTTCGTCGAAGACATCGTAGCGTAGCAAGGGAACCCCAGCACTTGAGCCAGTCAGCTTTTGCCCTTCATTCTGTAGCCGACCTACTGCCTACACTAGCAGTTTTCAGACACCTGGCTCCTACTGCTCGTCAGCCTAAAGAGTGAAGGCTACTATCTGGTTTATAACTGTGACTGGGATGTAGACTTCTAGCCCTCATTTCATACAGATGGTCGGGTTTCTAAAAACGCGGGTCGCCTACTTTCTACGGAAGGAGATGACGCCCGGATGCAAACACGCGCTGCGCTGTAGAAAAAGGATACATACAGCACGAGCGAGCGACTAATATAGGACTCCTTTCTTGTCAACCTCTGAGACAGTCTCAATGCGAGAATTTGCATTCTCGTTGAGCTGAAGAGCTCAGCAAACTCTCCCCTCTCTTCTCGGCTCTTGAGACGGTGTATGCAGTAACAGATTACGGCGTAAGTTTATTTAGGTGGAAACACACTATAGGCGACTAATTAAGCACTGCTGACCAGCTAAAGAGTCAACCGAGGCCCTCCGAACTAGGCTACTAATCGCGCCGCTGGTGTCCATAATTGGCCGGGCTCCTCATGACGTGATTCGCGACGTGCCAGGCCAACGCCACCTGTGTTGCTGCGTGGGCGTTGTTTCAGGCGACTTGACAGGTCGATTTAAAGTGTTAATGATTATGCTAAACATATAAAACACCTTGGACACTTATCGTACGCGTTCGACCAAACCAGCAGTTCAAAGGCAAAAAACGATACTGCGCTACAAAAGACGCTTTCAAGTACGTCGATAGTGAAGCGAAGTCAGGATAATCGTGTGACTCGAAAATCGGCACCCGAATGCGAAAAGCGCACGTGCCGGCCCGCTTTAGCAACTGTCGTTTACACACTAAAGCGCGTTGCAGTAGTAACAAATGGAATAGGCATTGATAGGGTGCAATCCTAGTCCACAGCGCCTTAAAGGCTCGACCACATGGCAGAGTTTCTTCAGCGTCGCGTCAGCGTCGCGTCAGCGTCGCGTCAGCGTCTCGTCCGTGAGCATCGTCGCTTGGCTGGCGCCAGAGGGGGTGACCAAACACATGACGGCGTACGAACTGGCGTTTAAAAGTCAAGACATGGGAGAATCCTGGAAGTTCGAACAATTGTTTTCCGTTCGTAGCTAAAATAGACCTATTTTGAGATGTCGGGAACTTACTGCGGAGTCTGGGTGAGGAGGTAAGAGGAACGATGGCTCATGGATGGCTCATGGATGGCTTGCGGGCAAAAGAGGAGCTCTTGATTCCGCGGAAACGAATTGCGCCTTTGGCGGTAGGTGCTGCAACTGCCCATGCGTGGCTTGTCATTGGTCCCCACCAGCGAATAATTTCCGGCGTTGACGCTAATATCTGGCACTGCCAGATGCACGCATCTTTCAGCGCCTGAATTGCGTCTCCAGCGACGCCGATAGCCGAGACGCTGACGCAGCGCAGAAGAAACGCTGCTATGTGGTTCAGCCTTTAGCCGTCAAATATCGCTCAATGGCGCAATGTCCAACACACGTGTACTGCAGCTACAGCCCGTCAGGTCTTTGCAGCTTAGCTTGCACTGTGCGCTGTACAACGCAACACCGAAAATATTCTGACTTCATCTGCATCATGAAATCAGACAATTTCGCAGCACCTGCCGCGCCAGGTGAAGAGAACTTACCGGAAGCGTGCCGCCGCAAGCACAGGCGCTCTGGCCGCGCGCCCTCCCTGGTCGTCGCTAGGCTATATATTATTTCCATCGGCTTCACTGCAGACGACGCTTGTGGATTCAGCAGCGCTGTAGTAAACGACCTCCTCATAGAACTGCCTACTGTTTATCGCTTTGTCTCAGAGTGAAATGAAGATATCTTTAATTACGGCATCGCTTTGAGAAGCTAATGTATACAAGCAGATCGTATGAGTCGCGGAGAACCAGTGACAACCACTTCACAGCTTTATCGCAGTTGCCACACCTACCACCAACTCAGTACTTGTGAGCGATCCTCAATAAGGGTTATTTTTGACTTTCCGTTATTCCTGACCTTAATATTTAGGAAAACTACAAATTTGAGCACGCTTTCTTGAAGCTACCGCGAGGGATACTGGAACAGCTTGCGGGAGGCGCGGCCTGCGCGGCATAAACAGTGATGCCTCCGGACGATGCTTGCGCCCGCTGTTGAAGCGCAAGCGGGATGGCATTCCAGACACTGCGTTATAAATGACAATTTCAATTGCAGCTTCGTTCTACCGATCGTTCATTTCGTTTGCTGTTGACGTAGCCGAGAATGCCGGATAGCTTTGTAACAGTGAGTCGCGAATCGCGTTTTAAGTTCGGTATCATCAATTAAACGTAACGACGGTGAAGCCAGCCGTGTTCACCAAAGATATTAGCCTAATTAGGTGCTGGAATAATGATAGAACGGCGCGAGAGCGAGAGTTCATTGCGCGGCTTTAATTGGAATCCCAAGGGGCTGCAATCGCTACCATCATTTAAAGATAGTCATCGGCACGGAATTGATCAGTGCAAAGCACCAATGATTCCAAAGTCAAGACATTTTTCCTTTTCATGACACAGATCCACTGTGCTGAAAGTTTCTTATCCACGAGGAAACTATATAGCACCATGTCGCCTGGACCACTAAGGTTTTTTCACAACGGAAAGCCGCGCTGATATCCACTGGTCACTTCGAAAGAATATGTGTTTCCTAATGAAACGAGGAAAATATTTTGCGAACAGCAAACGGCGTTTATTTTAAAACTGAGCAAAAGACGCTGACTAGCAGGAGGGCCTCAAAATGTGCGGTGTGCCACTCCGCGAAGTGGTGAACACGCCGAACCTTCAGCACAGAACGACCGAACCGAAGGAAACAAACGGCACCAGCAGCAGGTTGCTTTCATTCCTCGATCACTAAAGGGCGGGATCTAGCGAACGAAGCGTGGAAAACGGGCAGCCAGCCTAGCCGGCCGCCAGAATTTTTAGATGGACGTCACATCCACACGTTCCCAACTTTCAGCGCCACGCCCCCGCCGCTCCTGGCAGTGAAGAGGGCGTGCTCATGGCATGTTTTGAACAAGCGATGTCGTGTTTTCTTGTCGACAGAACGAAAAAAAAATTGATAGGCATGAATAACAAGTCCCTTTCTTTTCAACCACTGGAATTTAGACAATTTGAAAACTGTTACATATTCCCTTTAAAAGCAAAGGAAACGAACAAACCTTTTCGACAGAATAGATGCTGAGGATTTTCTTTGTCCCACTTATTTTTGCGTCCAGTAAAACGTTTTTTTTTTCTCGCGAAATTCTGTCGGTCGGTCGGTCGGTCGGTCGGTCGGTCGGTCTTTTATTTGCATGAAAACACTTCTTCCTGTGGGTGGCAGAGACAAAAGGCATGATGGCCTGACGAGGTCTCTGCCTCCATACCAAACTAAGCAATCTACAGCAGTACATGAGAAAGCTGGTACAATACATAAATAAGAACATAAAAGCCGCGAAAAAAAAAATACACGCATACATTCATACTGCATGACTGTGGCGGCATAATCCGATTTCATTATTTACATTAAACATTAGCTCATGTCACACAAACATAGAAAACGCTCGTATTGGCATAATGAAAAGAAAACAGAATTATCAACATTACTTAACGCTATCAACACAAAACAAAATTGTCCAGAGTTGCCGTTTGAACGCCTTTCTCGGCAAACAGAAATCCAAAATAGACATCATAGTGATTTAGCAGGTCTATTACCTGATACTCAAAACCTTGATTTCCGTAATTTGTTCTAACTTTTTGGTTTTCCGTTTGGGGTTACGAAAATCATACGGCCCCAAGACAGGAATGTAAATACTGTGGAGTTTATTTTTATAGATTTGCTGTGCCAGTACCCATAAATAGACTTTATTTGCTGGTAAAACATCAAAAGTAAGAAAAAGTGGCTGCGTTGGTAGCAATATAATAGGAGCAGTGTGGTTTACAAAGATGCGGAGGATACGCTTTTGCAGCAATTGTAGCCTATCATAGTTCCCATTTGTCGTAGTTTTCCAGACTAGAATACCATACAAAAGTTTGGAATAGAACAGCAGGTAATAGAGTGATTGTTTTACCATATTCATGTCACACAATTTCGACGCTATATTGGAGGTTATAGCAAACGGAGAATCGATGTGTTGAGATATCAATCATGTTTACCAGAGTTAGTAACGGCGCTATGAAAATTGAGCAATTTAAACGTTTTATACGGTGGCGTAATAACTTCAACTTATTTCACCTTTGATAACTCGGCTAGTCTATGTTGCCTTAAATAGAAATAATTAAAATACATCTGCGTACAGTAATGCTTGCGCGTTCGATTGGGAAACAGAATAATGGTAGTTGGCATCATAACTTGGAAATCATTCACTTATATTCTTATTTGTTTTTTATCTTTATTTTATATTTCGTTGTCAGCTATCCGCTCTAGACAACCTCTCCACTCGAGCAATGAAACAAGGAATGTTTTGGCATCATTAGCAGAAAATTTTGCCACATAATATCCCTTTGTATGATAGTTATTACTTGCAATGAAATCATTCTATCTTGAGCTCTTTTATTTTTTTTCGTTGTTGCACTTTTACGCTACTTGCTTTAACATGATAAGGCTGGTATGTTTTTTTATGCTAAGAAGGCATTCACGTTCTGGAATATTTGCACACTTCTAGCTGCATTATATAATTGAAAACTATTAACAATATTTCAGTGCAATTATTGTCTTGAATTAATGCCTCAGCTTGCTGGTTTACTAACCTGATAATATTGGTATACAAGATGATTTTGTAGATTGCATAACTGCGCTATTACAAAACAGCCAAAAGAAAGAAAATTTGAGATGATGGGCACAACTTGTAAATGATTACCTCCGTTATATATAATCACCATTATCATACACGAGACTAAACCCACTGAAGGGCGAAGGCCTCTCTCATATTTTTCCAATTGTTAGGGTATTAGGTACCCTGCTTTAGTTTAGCTGAGTTTTTAGCGTACGAAAACTACATCTGCGCACTGTTCATACTCAGAAAAGGTGGTTGATGATCATCCTAAAGGGGAACGTGATGTATATAGACCTTGCAATATCGCAATAGTGTAAAATCAACGCCTGTTAGCTCCGCATGTTTTCTACGGCAGGCAACTGCCCTGCATAAGTCGCAATGAAAAAGGGTTAATAAAAAATTGTAAAAAGGAAGCGTGATCCCGTGGATTTACAGAACCTTTAAATGGCTTTTTTTATGGCTTTAGCATATGCTGTTGTTTGATTTTTATAATGAGGGTGCACGTATCACGACAATTCTATACCTTGTTCGTTAATTCAGTTTTAGTTTCTATAACAATTTTGGAATGATGTCTAATGTAAGTATCCTCTCACATGCTTCCGATATATTATATGCCTCTGATCGCTTACGACGCTTCAGTGTATACTACCTAATATAGGAGTTTCATAGAACATAGATGCGCTGTAATTACTGTGTACGCGCTGTACTCTGAGGATAGAACAAAGGGTTTTCGATGGAGTGATAGGAAAAGTTGATGGATGATAGGAAAAGCTGATTCACATGCTTTCTTGTAGCGTTTATGACTCGCGTAATTAAACTCGCGAAAGAATAATTTTATACTTCGTCGTTTTTGATTTCAGAACTCGAAAATTGCACTTGTTCTCATCCAACTCTCCGGAATTCCATGAATGTAACCGTAAGTGCATGGAATATGTTATGCCTCTCCTCCCAGAAATAACAACCCAATATACATCTCTCTCTATACGGGAAATATGTATCCATAATAACTGTCTACTGCTTTTGTATTAAAGCAAGAAATGTCGTTTTTCTTAGAATCACACAATTAAAATTTCAGTTCAATATTCATATTCAAAGCGATTAATTAGGCAATTCCTTCGACATTGCATTATCGCAACAGTAAGTGTTAATAAGTGGTAATCGTAATAAAGATGTGACTGCATTTGTTAGTAATTAAAAGGTGTGATAAAGATATGTCGTTTATCCCATCTGTAAAAAATTAATGGCCGCCATGCCACGCAGCGCATAATGAGGGCGACTTGAAACATTGTTAACGGTTAGGATAAGCATGCACTTCAATATGACCCCAAATTCCGTGTAGACAAATGTGTCATGAGGCTCTTTTGACTTATTGAAGACATACAGTGCGAGTGAGTAATTGGGACAAAAAGCCAGCATCTTCGAGCAAAATGAGGCAGTTGCGTGCATCGGTGCGCGAAACCGTTTTCCTGATTCGACTTGCGAAGATGGACAGCAAAAAATGTCAAAACCTTCCATATACCGGGGGTCCCATCTAAATGTAACCACGATATTAAAGAATACTTTGTGCCCTAGCGCAGTCACACCAGTTAAGAGCTGTTGAGCGTCGCCTTCGATAAGCTGCAGCATTTCTTCAGCCACAAAAGGTAATGAGTAAACACGAATTTGCTGTTTTTCTCGTTTTGGCTTGAAAGAAAAATTATCAAAGCAAAAGTTGAATTTCTCGGAAAACGGCTAGCTACGTTGTTCCCACCAAACTATCATTTACGTAAAGGAATTTTTTATCAGCCAAAACCGGAATAAAAATATTTCTCGTAGTTGCGGCGCCATTTTGAAGGCCCGAGACGCATCCGAGATAACAGAATTCGTTTTTCAGTGCCGCGCTCTTGATCAGTCATGACCGTAACCTAATGCCCCTGCGAGCGGTGCGATGAATGATGCGGCATTCTTTCAGTAGGGCCTCAAGATTGTCAGACAAGAAAATGCGTCCGCGGTGACTGAGCAGTTCTTTTGGAACAAAGGAACAAAGCAACGGCTCTTGCAGTAGCAGAGGGTAACGGTGATGTTTCAGTGTAACGAGTAAGATGGTCTACTACCACGATAATCCACCGGTTTTCAGCGGGAGTAGTAGGAAGAGGGCCATAGAGATCTATGCCAACTCGGTCAAACGGACGAGCAGGACAGGGTAAGGGCTGCAACGAAACAGGAAACTTCTGAGGAGTTTTTCGGCGTTGACAAGATGCGCGCGAACGGAATGTCGCACAAAGCGGTACATTCCACGCCAGTAAAATCGCAGACGTAGGCGCGTGTAGGTTTTCAATACGCCACCGTGAGCACATTGTGGGGCACCATGGTACGCAGCACAAATGTCGGCACGGAGATGATGCGGGATGACTAGACGCGACTTCCGTCCGTCAAGGAAATAATTGCGGCGATAGAGAAGACCTTCAAGAATGGAGAAGTGGTGGGCTTGACGGACGAGTGCTTTGCATGAATGACCGGGAGTAGGACTTGAGAGAAAATCCAAAAGGGCATTGATCCAGGGGCCATTCCGCTGCTCGGTAGCCATGTCGACAGTGGCAAGAGTTGACAAATCGTAAGCACAGACGTGGTCAGACGAGGTATAACTTGGCAACGGCGAGCGGGAAAGAGCCTCCGCGTCCGTATGCTTCAGACCTGATCGATAAATAACATGGATGTCATACTCTTAGAGGCGGAGAGCCCAGCGAGCAAGGCGACCAGATGGGTCTTTCAGAGAGGCCAGCCAGCACAAAGCGTGGTGACCGGTCACAACATAAAACGGCCGGCCATACACATAGGTACGAAATTTTCCGATGGCCAAATAATGGCCAAACATTCCCTTTCGGTGACTGAATAATTGGACTCTGCTTTCGTCAATGTTCGGCTGGCGTATGCCACAACATACTCGCTGTAACCAGGCTTACGTTGTGTAAGGACGGCACCAAGCCCGATACCGCTGGCATCAGTGTTGATCTCCGTAGGCGCAGTCGGATCAAAGTGATGTAGAATGGGAGGCGAAGCCAAAAGGCGGCTTAAAGTGTCGAAGGCTTTATCGCAGGCTGGAGTCCAGGCGGAAAGGTCGGAGCTGCCGGCAAGGAGCCGGGTCAGAGAAGCATTGATAGAGGCGAAGTTCAAGATGAAGCGTCGAAAGTAGGAGCAGAGACCGATGAAGCTCCGAAGCTGCTTCAGGGAGGTTGGCTTCGGGAACTCTGAAACTGCGCGAAGTTTGGTGGGGTCGGGAAAAATGCCGTCCTTAAAGACTACGTGGCCTAAAATTGTGAGTTTTCGAGCGGCAAAGTGCCACTTCTTCAAATTCAACTGAAGCCCAGCATCGGCGAGACACGCCAGGACATGCTTTAGGCGGAGAAGGTGAAAAGAAAAGTCGGTAGAGAAAACTACGATGTCATCTAGATAACTAAGACAGGTCTGCCACTTGAGTCCACGAAGAACAGTGTCCACTAGGCGCTCGAAAGAAGCTGGGGCATTGCAACGGCCAAAGGGCATAACGTTGAACTCGTATCAGCCATCAGGGGTTATAAAGGCAGTTTTCGAGCGGTCATCATCAGCCATCGGTACCTGCCAGTAGCGGGAGCGCAAATTCAAAGAGGATAAATACTCGGCTCCCTGTAAACAGTCCAAGGCGTCGTCGATTCGCGGCAGAGGATAGACATCTTTGTGCGTGAATTTGTTTAGCCTTCGGTAATCGACGCAAAACCGGATGGAACCATCTTTCTTAGTGACCAAAGCAACCCAAGAAGCCATGGACTGTTAGATGACTGTATGACGCCCCGGCGAAGCATGTCGTCCACGTTATCAGCAAAGACTTGGCGCTCAGAGGCCGACACGCGATAGGGACGCTGTCGTAAAGGTGCGTTTGTACCAGTGTCGATTGTGTGCGTAACGACAGACGTGCGACCCAGCGCGGTGTGAGGAAGGTCGAAGGCAGAGGTGAAGTTCTGCAGAAGAGCGGCGAGTTGATCTCATTGTGTGAGTGGAAGATCTGCGTCAATAGCTTGAAGAACATCGGGTGGGGTCGAATCGGTCGCTATATCGCAGGAGCTGAGAACATTAACGTCTAATGAAGTAGTTGTCGCAGGAAGAGTATTTACAAGAGCAGGATCAAGTTCTTCAATACGACCGAGACACTCGCCGCGTAGCAGGACGGACGGGCACGAAAATGGATTTGTGATGCACATTGCACTAAGGCCATCTTCGAACTTCAGAACAGCAAATGGGAGCAGGAGGCAGGGATGGCGTGAAGCGGCGTCGGAAGGTGTGAAAAAGACAGTCGAAGTAGTAACGCTTCCGCAGGAGAGTGGAACGAGGGCAGCAGAAAATGGAGGAATGTATGTGTCATTGACGATAAGGAGTTTTGCAGACTGGGTAGGGACATCACAAAGAGGTAAAAAGGAAACTTCCGCGCGGGCGCAGTCAATAACGGCACGATGAATGGAAAGGAAATCGTCGCCCAGGATGATGTCGTGTGAGCAGTGAGACAGTACAATAAACTCGATGGTGTAGAAGACATCTTCGATGAGAACACGGGCCGTGCACGCCGCTGAGGAATGAATGCACTGTGATGAGATGGTGCGAAGCGAGAAGTCGGAAAGCGCGGTGGTCACCTTGCGAAGACGACGGACAAAAAGCTTCACTGATGACGGGTACGGCAGCGCCTGTGTCGACAAGAGCGAGTATTGCGACGCCGTCGACAAACACTCGTATTACGTCACTGGGAGAACACGGAGGACTTTAAGAGTTCGAACCATGCGCAGTTATTGCCCCGGGAACTGCGACTGCTGGTTTTCCTCAACAGTGCCGGTAGAACGTCGTAGTGGAGATGGCGAACGGCGACGAGGGGAAGATGATCAGCGAGGAGTATATCTTTGATTGTCGCCAGATACGAAGTCGGAACCGGGCGGTGTTCTCGGCGAGAGCTGGTCGGTATCGTAAGAGTAGTTCCAAAGGTTAGGGCGAGGAGATGGAAGGCGTTGGCGGCAAAGTCGTGCGACATGACCTGGCAGCCCACAAGAGTAGCAGATTGGACGGTTGTCCGCGGTACGCCAAGGGTTCGTAGGGCGCTGGCATACCCTGGGAATAGGGACATTGAATGCAGACCCAGCCAAAGGCGAAGGAAGGTTAGAAGGAGCTGCCTGGTACGAAAGAGGTCCTGATGGAATTAGCGGCCTGGCCGCAACTTGGGCGTACTGTAGTGGCGCCGTTACTTGCGCTGGCACTGGGCTGGTCTGCAGCACTGGGCTAAGCGGGAGCACGGAACTGGGTGGAAGGACATCAGCGATGTGGTCTTGCACGGCACGCCGTATGGTAGGGTTCAAAGAGGGGGCCATGTCAGGAACAAGGCGGCCAGTATCTTGTAACTGAGGGACCAGTGATAGCTGGCGGGCGACCTCTTCTCGAACGAAGGCTTTGATTTGTTCAATCAAAGGGCTGTCCTCTGATGGAGTAGAACCGCCCAGAGCTACTGCAGAGGTGGTGTCGTCTCTAACACCGGACCGCCGGGTAGAAGCGCGCTTCTTACGAAGCACGTCGTAGCTCTGGTAAAGTTTGATTACGTCACTGACTGTGGCAGGATTTTTCACCCATAGCATCTGGCACGCGTCGCCAGATATGCCTTTCATGATGTTTTATATCTTATCCGCTTCGGACATTAAGGGGTCGACACGCTTGCACAGGTCAACGATGTCTTCTATGTAACTTGTAAACGACTCTTTGGCCTGCTGAGTGCGCTCGCGCAAGCGTTGTTCTGCTCGGAGCTTGCGAACTGCAGGGTGGCTGAGCACTTCAGCAAAATTCTTCTTAAATGCAGACCAAGATGGCAGGTCTGCCTCATGGTTGCGAAACCAGAGGTTCGCCACGTCAGTCAGGTAAAAGATTACGTTACCTAATTTGGTAGTGTCGTCCCATCGGTTGTAAGTACTGACACGCTCGTATGCCGACAACCAATCGTCGACGTCTTGATCGGCCATGCCACAGAAGAGGTATGGGTCACGCTGCCGTAGAGCTCCAGAACACAGGACCGTGTTTTGGAGGCTCGGCGATGTTGAGGCAGTATCGTCCGGCATGGCGGAAGCAGATGGCGACGTGCGGCTTCGTAGTTCCAGGGAGGACGGGAACGTACCCAGCAGCACCTTCACCAATTGTAGGGGTGTGTTTATTCGATAAACCCAGATGGATCCAGCCGCTCAGGAGGAACTCGCAGCGGAGTGTCAGGCGTGGCGAATCAGCAAGGCAGCGACCACCTTCTTCGTCCTCGAGTGGGTCAGCACGCGATGCATGGCAGTGGCTATGAAGACGAAGATTACCACACTACAATATATGAAGTATATACCGGATGTCCCAGCTAACTTGAACCAAGGGGTACAAAATAATATATTTGAGGTAGGTCAATGAAACCAATTGCATACAACTGCCAGCCTCCTTACGCACTACAGGCAATTTTTTGTTTAGCAATTACTTAATTAGGTAATTATGTTAATTTCTCTAATTTATTAAATATCGACTTTAGACCAAAAATGTGAATTGGAAAGTTGTAGAGCACCTTCAGAAACCCCCATTCCATTAATTGCGATAAAGAAAGTCTCACGTGTATCTTTTTTTCCGGGCTCAGAAGAAAGCCCGCGAAATACAAATAATGTCACGTGACTAGCGCATTTGTGCGCCGCGATTGTGGCGCTCTCAGTCGTGGTTTGCGCGAACGAAATTAGCTGCGGCCGTGTCTTCTTGGCCCCGTTAAAGCGGCAGGCCGATATGCCTGCGATGGCTTCTTCGCCCGCGTCAGACAGCCGGCCCACGTGACGGTGCAGTAGCAGCGAGAGCGGCGAGCCGACACCACCAAGATTCTAATAATGCCTCCTTCTCTCCCATCAGCGAACGTCACGACAAACGGATGAGCGATAAGGTATCAGCCACTGAATCTGCGCATACATGTTTGGGTAAAGGGGCGAGATGACATCATGTGACTCGAGTAAAATTAGCGCTGCACCTTCATTTGCCGGTTCTTTATCGTCATCCGCCTGTCGTGATGTAGGCTGCTGCGGTGCGCAGGTCTGGCCAAAATCGCGGTGGCGACGGGCGAGCTCGAGCTCGCTCGGACCATCGCCAAAATTTCTGCCTGCCGCTGCAACGGGACCATCGGGTCACGGCTGCAGCTGATTTCGTTCGCTCAAACCACGACTGAGAGCACCACAATCGCGGCGCACAAATGCGCTAGTCACGTGGTATTATTTGTATTTCGCGGGCTTTCTTCTGAGCCCGGAAAAAAAGATACACGTGAGACTTTCTTTATCGCAATTAATGGAACGGGGGTTTCTGAAGGTGCTCTACAACTTTCCAATTCAAATTTTTGGTCTAAAGTTGATATTTATTAAATTAGAGAAATTAACATAATTAGCTAATTAAGTAATTGCAAAACAAAAAATTGCCTGTAGTGCGCAAACAGGCTGGCAGTAGTATGCAATTGGTTTCATTGACCTACCTCAAATACATTATTTTGTAACCCTTGGTTCAAGTTAGCTGGGACACCCGGTATATATATATATATATACATATATATATACATACATATTTATATATTATGCATTATAGACAAGCCACTTTGCATTTCTAGAGTTACGTTTAAGGCGAAGGATCCGTATCTTCGTAATTGTTCAGGCATTGAATACAAGGCATCAGCAATTTCAGCTTCTTAGCAAGGAGAGCAATAGCAACATCTCAACCGAGCGATGAGGATATAGACAAAGTAAATATTATTAGAAAGCGATAATTATGCTCCTGTATGACGCAGGCCACATCATTTTTGACCATCCGAGTTTCTTAAAAGTGAGCTCAAATCTCTACAAATTTTTTGCCCGTTTTACGCTTCGCCTCATTTGTGACGAGGCCGCCGCGAGTACCCGCGCCTCTGTGAAAGTGAGACGCCTGGCTCTATGTACTGTGCTGTGTTAGTACACGCCAAAGAATATGTGGTTGTCGAAAATAATGCAATACCATTCTCAGCGTGCTTCGCATTGCCGTGCAGGACTCTGTACATTAAACACCATATGACTAAACCATTACAGAAGTTATCAGGAATGGGCTTCGTAACGGCCACGTGTTTGGATGTTAGCTCATACGTGAAACTGTCTGGTTGATATTGCGTTCTGAATGTATTAAGCTCGCTAGAACGCTCCTCACGATACACCCACGACAGACTTGAGACCGCCAAAATAATATAGGTGCCAAAAGTCTGTTGCAATGGCTGTGTACAGTAAACCGAGCGTGAACAATTCCGATTTCTTGCGCCATCATGGACTCGAGTTCTGCTGCTGCTCCGATGCCAGATGTATTGTACAATACGGCCCTGTGCTGGCTCTTTTATACACCGGTATGTTCGCGCTCGGCTATATTTCAATGGATAATTTTCATTCTAACGTAAAAAGAGCACTGCGCGGCAGCTTTTGCTCACAATGTGGCGCCCAGAAGAGCGGCATAAGCAATTTTTACCTATCCTTTTGTCTCTTTTTTGTCAGCGGGGCGAAAAGCATCCCCACCCTTAAACGTTCGCGGCTAGAATAATAGAATGAAGTCAAACATAGGGCGGGTGTCAGAACTGCGCAGTGGGCTCTTGAGCTCCACGCCACCCGCTATGAACGACACGAACCTCGGAAAAGAACTCGGCATAGCTTACTAGTACAAATAATTCGTAGTAATGCCAATCTATGATTTCCTTAAACTTCACTTTTGGAAGGTCTTCAGACACGCACAATGGTGAGTGCATAGGGACGAGACTGTTGTCATGTGGGGTATTTGTGGGCTGTATCTTCAAAGGCGGTTGTGCTCCTTTTGAGTCTCTATAAAATTCAAGGTTTACGAACAATTTTGTTCGGAATTGCAAGCCCGACGTTCCCTGCAGGCAGCATTCATGGCGTTTCCCGAACTCGGAAGACGCCTTACTTCAACCCGATGAGCGTTTGCATACTTCGTGGCAACTACTGCGATGACGCATAACTACTGCTTCTAATCAAGAGTGGGTCTGAATAGACTTTCTAACACAGTACATTGAGAGCCACTCCACCGGGCAAAGCATCATATACCGGACGCTCAAGTCTTCCATTAGTCCCTATATCTTTGCATTCCAATATTCTCCAGTTTTCGTGTACCCCATCGCACGTGCCTTCCATTTGTAACCCTTCATTGTAAGAAGGGAAGATACGCTGAAAACGATCCATAGAATGGACAATCCCATTATTAAACTTAAAGTGGCGGAACACGGTTATTTCCCTAACAGTGTAAAGAGTTTTCAGCACAAGCCTCGAGTGAGAAAATGTACAAAAAGTTATTGCTGGCTCATGTGCTACCTATCAAAGTACACTATGCTGTGTATTCAGTAAAGTTCGTTATCGCTCTGTGAGGTCTGGAACATACTTAAACGGCACATGGAAAAGGATTGTAACAATACCTTCATATTATAAGTTGGCTTGTCCTTGCATGACAAAGAGAAGTTGGTTCCATAGGTAATATATAAGGTTCACAGCTGCGTGTGTTCGCAAAATGTTCAGAAAACATGAGTGTTTAGACAAGAACAGAAATCAAGGTCCATTGTACATTTTTTGTTTTCAATGAAATTTGTATATCCTTTGGGCAAATTCCTCGGCACAAGGAAATTGGCTTTTGTTTTGAAAGATAGGGCGTAGTTTTCGTGGAAAAAAATGTTATATTACTACCGGTGGAAAACACCATCTTTGAAATTTCGAAAAGTCGGAAGTGTGGAGAGCTACTGCTAGCATACCATATATTGTCATATACTTTTTTTACCCCATTCTATGCAACGTTTAATATTATAAGAGTTTAATTACTCCTGTAAGTGTTTTGCTTTTGCAGTTGATTTAGTAAAATATCGCAAACATTTCTCCAGAAGCAACGCGCTACAAAAAAGTTCATTTTCCACCTTAAGTACGGGCATGATGGGTTATGTTTTTAGCATTAAGATTTTTTTTGTTTCTTTAATTTTCCTAATTTCAGCCGAAATAGGCGGCTGTTGTTTTCTAGGTATGTTCTACACAAAGCATTAAATTCGCCCAATGTTCGCAAACCGAAAAATAGAGCAACTAATTCCAATTGAAAAAAACCATCATCGATTTGTATGAAGATTCCTCTCACGATTTATCATTACCTCAGAGACATTACGGCCTAAAACAGTACTGCATTATATTGTTTACAGTTATAAAAATAAGTATAAAGCTGAGAGTCGACTTGTAAATTGTCAGCTTTGAGCCCCACATTTTTTACACCCTAATAAAGCGTCGCAGCTAAAACGTTTTATGCATGTTTTCCAGGACTAGTTGTCTTTGTCTGCAAACATTAGAAGCTCTAGATGTGTTTATTCTTTCTCCATGTTATCTTAAAATTGGCGAAAATTCTAAATTATTAAAATATGGACAACTCTGAGTCGAATTAAAAAACTACCGTATCTTCATTATTTATCAAATTCTCCTAAAATCAATCCTAAGTAGTTTACAAATATCAGGTACTAAAATATATTGTACTCAGGAAAATAAGAAGATAAAAATAAATATAAAACTAAACTCATGCTGACATTCTATCGAAGTGCCTGTGACTTCACGCTAAGGAGTATGCGTCAAAAGTTCGATTTAGTATGCGCTGAATTTAGTTACGCTATAACGTATGCAATATCCAAAGCCTTCTCAGTAATTGTAGAGTCGTTTTATGCTTGTTGGCAGTCATGATGATTGCTTAAAGTGGAATAAATTAGTTTCTCTGGTAATTTCATGGAAGAACGCTGGTGACGGTCTTTTTCTTTGCTGTATGTTTTGTTGTTGTTGCGAGGGGATATCATATTAAACCCAGTTCTTAATTATGTTATTTGATTTCTCCTTTAGGAGAAAAATTGACAATACTCTATTCTTTAAGGCTATTTATCTAATGAGCACATAAATACAATCATAATCAAAACCGTTTGCAGCTTGATAGTTTAGGTGAAATTTTATATTTACTTACTATAGCAGCACGAATGAGTCATGATGACTATATATATATACTACTTTTCGACAGAGCCATCTAGCCCAGAAAAGGGCAAGCCAACACATAGGGAACCGACTGTCTATCTAACCTGCAAAGCGTAGCTGCAGTAACCTGTGTTGTAGCCGCGTTCACATTACGAGCGCAAAGTACGGATCGTTCGTAAGGATTCTGAGCGTAAGCGCGAAAACGTAATGTCTATTGAGACTGCTGTCACATTGAGCGTAAGATCCGCAACGTCCGAAGCCAGCGTGGGTGTAAATGTCGGAGGACCCGCGACTTTTACGCACAGATACGTAGGTTACTGCACGAGCAATGCTCATTGCAGTTTCGGTTTTCCCTTTCCGATCACGGGGCTTCCGGTCCTCCAAGATTTCGCGCGCAAACCAGCTAGCAGGTGGCATCATCCAACGCTCGTAGGCTGCTGCAGTGTCCTGGCTCACCGGTGTTATTGGTGTTATGCCGGTGATTGTGTGTGCCCGCCGCTTGATCATGTACAGTACAGAATCTTCTTAGCTGTGCAATTAATTATCTGCCTGGCATAAACAAGTTCGGCAGAGGCCTGTTCTCTACAGCAGGGGTTGAAATCGCATCGAGTGAAGTGCAAAACAATGTCCGGCTGCAAATTGCCAGTGCGCTGAGTCAAAACAGTAAGTGCTTTTTCAATCTCATTTTTCATGTGCCAACAAACGCAATCGTGGCGAACAAACTAAAATATAGGATGCTTCCTCTAGTTTAGAAAATTGAGGCTATGGCGGCGGGGGATGCCCCTTTTTTCCCAATGAATTCTCTCAGCCCATCGGCTCCTTTGGCAATCGTGGAAACAGTTGGCCGGCAGATGCCGATGCAGGGCGACGTTGTGGTCGCGCCGCAGAACGGAGCTTGCGCGAACCAGTCGAGGTTTGAGCGCAGCTCTCCGTAAAAGAAAAAACAGAAAAGAAAACAGCGTCTTCCGATAGAGGGACGAGGTTCCGTGGACGTTTCCGTGTATGTCGCACGCCCCGCCTCGTTGTTCGGAGTCACTAGTACAACCTTTTGAGTCACCAGCCCGAATCGTCGCCAAAATCGCTCCGGGGCACTGTAAAACTGGATATCGCAAGCAGGGATGTATGCGAACCGCACGCCGCAACTACATGCTAGAGCGGATGGTTGAAAAAAAAAAGATGCTAACTCGTTCCTTTGACTGAGTGTTGCGGGTGGAGGCATTAGTTCGAGAACGGAAGCTGGCGTACAAGACCCCTGTCGGACCATGCGGACAGGCATTCGCTATCCATGAAGATATGACAATCACAAATTCTGCTTTTATTCGTCCGTCTGAGTAGGTTGAGCGCACAGAGTATGGTAAGCTCATTTTGAGCTTGAAGATCCCAGACCTCCGCTGTCAGTCTCTTGCCTAACCAGCGCCATGTTGACAAATTCCAGACTGAGTTAGCCCAGAGTGGTGATTGGCCAGTCGTAAAGATTTTATCTCACCTAACAGCCCAGTGTGAATATGCGCGGTCGAAAGCTATTAAACGGGAGTTCCTCCCTCTATATTGGCTCGCCTTTTTGTACTAGATGGCTCTATCGGCAAGAGGTTTTGTCATCTCAGCTCATTCATGCTGCTATTGTAAATAAATATACAATTCTACTACACCTATCATGCTGCAAAGCGTTTCGCTTATAAGTAATTATGTGCACATTAGAAAAATGGTCTCCAAGGATACAGAAATGCCAATTTTTCTCAATAAGGAGAAATGAAATATTATAATTAAGAACTGGATTGAATAGCATAGCACCTCGCAACAATAACAAAAATACAGGATATAGAAAAATTTCAACCCTCAGTTGAGTTCCCCTATGAAATTGCCAGAAATAGCGAATTTATTCCACTTTACACAATCATCAACACTGCCAACAAGCATAAAACGTCATTATAGGCATTGAGAAAGCTTTGGATATTGCACAAGTGAAAGTTTAAACAAATTCAGCAAATACTTATTCGAAGCATTGAATCCTACTGCCTAAGTGGAAGCCATTAGCACTTCTATAGAACGAGAAGATTCTTGCAGTTTTATATTTATTTTTTTTTAATGTCTATTGTGAAATATATACTAGCACGTAATGTTTATAAAGTATTAGAGATTGTTTTAGAAGCATTTCAGAAATATCAAGACTCGGTTGTTTTGTAAATTCGAGTTAAAGTTTTTCTGTTTCTTGATAATTTGGAATTTTAGGCAATTTCAATATAATATAGATAAAGAAAAAAAGAACTCCAGAGCACCCATTTTTTGTAGAAAATGGGAACAATTCCTGAATATTACATCAAAAAGTTGCAGCTACAACACTTCAATAAGTTATGCCAGAATGTAAGGCTGAAGTTTCACAGCAACCCTCTGTTTTATACATACTTTTATAACTTTAATAAAATGCAATACGTTTTCAGGCTTTAATATTTCTGAGGTAGGTAATAATAATTGCGACAGATTTCTATAAAATTCAATGATTTGTTTTGAATTGAAAATAATTTTGCTTCTTTTTGCTATTTTCGGATCTTGGGCGAACTGGATGCGTTGTGGAGAGCACATCAAGCAAAATAGAGCTCCCAATTTTGCCTGAAATTAAGAAAAATATCTGAATACCAAATAGAAGAGGGCTTAAAGGATAAAGGTTGAATTGAAAATAAACTTTTTGTTGCGCGCTAGTTCTGTAGCAATGTGTGCGATTTTTTTTTTTTTACTAAGTCAGCTGCAAAAAAACAAAAACACGCTTTCATAGCGTGTTTAACACTAACGGTTGCATAGCTTTAGGAGGTAAAAAGTAATACATGATAAAATTTTAGTACGCTAGCAGCAGGTCTCCAAACTTGCAACTTTTTGAAATTGCAGAAGCGGCTTTTTCCACCTGCAGTGATACACGATTTTTTCCCGAGAAAACTACGGCGCCTCTGGCAAACCTAAAGCAAATTTCATTTTGCGGGGGCTTTTGCCCAGAACACATAAAAATGAAAATAAAATAAAAATCATCGACTACCGTTCCTTATCTGAACACACTCATAGATAGAGCACGCCGCAGTCATAAGAAGAGTGGTTCTACATTCCGTATTAGTCCTGAAGGGCAACACCAAGCATGCCACACACTTCAGTATTAAGCAGATTATTGATATCAAAGTACGCGCCGTCAGGCCTGGAATGATGAAAACGATAATGGCTGCGGTTGGGAGAGTTGGTTAAACATGTTAATCCTGGAAAGCTCGAAAAAACGCACGGAAAACGCGGCTGTCCCTGTGTCCGTCTTTGTGTCATGTGTCCATCTTTTGCTGTTGTTAGTGTGTTTTTATTCGCTTTCGATGATCAAAAACGAAAACTAGTATCCTGTAAACTTGAATAATGGCTGAGTTTGGGCGAGTTGGTTAGAAATGTTAAACCTGGAAAGCGCATAAAAAACACACGGACAACAGCAAAAGACGGACACACGAGCGCTTACTTCCAACTGATTTTATTTCATGCAAGAAAGCAGAATATGTGTACACTTGAGGTTCCATGCGCATGCGAAGGTAAAAACTCAGAGTGAACAGGAAAAAACATTATCTGGCTGCGCATGAAAAATATGAAAGGTACGCCATCTCTTTCTCAGACAGCAAAATCGACGCACCACTTACACAATTATCGCCAGTTCGTGCTATCTCAATTGCCTCAACAATTTCGCGCGTTGTTTTACACTTGCTTTTATACAGAACTTCACATTGAGGAAAGAGAGGCGAATTCTTCTTGCTCTTTAGTTGGAAGTAAGCGCTCGTGTGTCCATCTTTTGCTGTTGTCCGTGTGTTTATGCGCTTACCAGGTTTACCAAACCTGAATAATTGGTTGAAAACCTATTTTCCCATTTTTACAGGGTGCTGTGGGATGCAGTCTACCCTGTAATGGTGTTAACTGTACCTTACCAGATGGAACAAGTTGCTACGTATGTATGAGCTCTAGTTTCAGCTGAGAACCTTTATATTTAATTTTTTTGCATTTGTATACCTTGAATCCATCGTCACTTCCTTGGTTAAATAGTGCTACAGCTTGAAGTTGTCGGAATATGCCAACCGGAAAATTTTCATCCCATAAAAAGTTCTTGTACACTGTTTTATGTCAGTACATAGATAGACTGATATCGCAGAAGTAAACTTTAACACATTAGTCTGGTTAAAAGGATGCGTGATTGATCAGGTTTCTAATAATTCAAAGTACGATGAGAGTGGTTATGTGCGCAGCACTTACGTGCCTGTACTTGGCTTAGGAGGCGTTGGAATATCCGGTGAGGACCTCTAATGAAGCTCGAGCGGACATGGTATCACAACTCACACTGGCCGGCATGGAGCGAGACATTCTGGAATACCTCCTGGAACATACCAACATCATACGGAACGCACATGAATCGGAAAGTCTGGTGAAGGGAAGCATTGCAATCCTGAGCGACATTTAGCGTTATCGCGTCCTACACTTAAATATTGAGGCCTAACCGGGATGTAGACCTCGGGAGACAACCCTATAGCAAGTGACAAATGGAAACTTAGGCCACAAAATTCTCCCCGTTCTTGAGCAACTTTTTATGGTCATACAGAACATAACGTCTTGGACAGTAGGTGAAAGGCAGCGTAAGAATCCATAGCTACCCCTTAAATTTGCCGCCTTAGGTGTCCTTCGAATTTGTCGACGCCCGGTATCTGGTACATTGGCAGGGAGCACAGAAAAGGCTAGGAAATGGCTATCGTCTCTCATAAATGTTTCTCTGCAATACATTACACACGGAACTGGCTCCTACTTGATATAACTTGTTGAACTCTGTGCTTAAAAGTTGGACTTCGCCTTTCCTGTAGTCGCTGTCTGTGTCTAACCTATAGAGAGCTTGCATGAAGCGATGCATGCTGGGCAATCCTCCATGTTGTTGTCGTTAGCAGCAGACCATGCAGTACGGCACTGCAGCAAAGCCTCCTCCAGATGGTCGCGTTATGCGCGCAGACGATGCTCGCGTTATCGGACAGGCCGACGGCTGGTTCTTTACCATTTCACAAATATAATTGCACGAGTGCGAGAAGGCAAATGATCCCTCTTAGCGACTCCGACACGAATAGTCCACACAGGGCCACAGACTAGAGATCGACACTAATCCGGGCAAGTATCAGACTACTCGCCACAACTAGCAATTGCTGACAAAAGAATGTGCGAAATATCGAGAAACACTGCGGCAGCTAATATTTGTCCAAGTCCATGTTTTACCGAGCAGTTGCATCCTCGGATATGATTCTCCCAGTTTTTATGCTTAGGAACGGGTGAACCGCTTGTGCATACATTTGAAGTTTCATTTCGTAGACGGAGGCAAGGAACACCGAAAATGTCGCCCGATGCTGAGCGCTCCTCTATGATGTTCAGAAAAATGAGGTGATCAAACATCTCTACATTCATAACAACTGTAGTCTCAGGTGAAATGAGTCAAAGTCTACAATAGAGCTCCTGCATCGCCTCATTTCAGTACACGAGTTGATATATTACCAAAACAATATTGAGGCAACGATGATTTCAGTACAGATCGAATGGTACTAAAGCCATGCAAGACATAGGTGCCAAAGAAGACCGAAATAGAGCCAGCTGTTCCATTTGCAAGTATTTGACAATATATGTGGTCGAAGAACGCAATTCAGATGCTTCAAAACGCGCTGATCAAATAGGCGCCAGAGGACGATGATTCAAAGAATGAGGCCACTTCGAAAGTATATATTTAAAAAAACAACAATTTAGTGAAGTTTATTTTATCAAATTACCCGTTATTGTCGTTATGTTTGGGCAAAAAATTACGTTTCTAACTAAAGCCGTTCCAAAGATACAGCAAAACTTGCAACTACCTGTGCATTTCGCTAAAGCGAAACTAACGCAGCTTCGATTCCCACATAGCGAAAAATATTTGCCTTCTTTGGCAGTCTTACCTTTTTTGCACCGTACGTTTTCAGTTTACAATCATTCTAACTTTTTCTAGGTGTGTGTGTCTATTTTTGCTTTCATTTATTAACAAGAGCACTGGCATGAGGGACGCATGATGTTTTGATCACAGTGGTCGTGTACCCCAGAGCGCTCCCGAGCAAATTGAAGAACCTGCAGACTGCTTGCTCAGTGCCTCGTATGCTTCAACGATTTCACTTTCGATTTCAATTTCGCTTGATGTCTTGAAACACATTGGGATCGAGCCTGGACGCCACACAGTGAAAGCTTGCTTGACAGGTTACCGAAAACGCCTCAAGAAATCCTCCCGTCAGTCTACCGATGCCGTAAGAAACGCAAGGAAAAAAAACCTTGCAGACGCACGAGTGAAAGGAAGTAAAGGCACAACTCAGGAGGACCAGAGCTACAAATATAGTAGATATTAAACCTCCTGGATGTTGCTGTATGATATATGTTACAATAACAAATCTTCTTGCTGTTTTTCTTGAAACCTATTTTCTGCCGTCTCATCTTGCGCAAACATTCGTAATATTTTTCCTCGAATAGGTTTTTGACGAAACTTTGAACACTTATTCTTGCTATATCAGGCTGTGTAACAGAATACAGAAAATAAAATTTGTCTGAAAACAGGCCACATACCGTAAATGCCGTTTCATAAATCAATGAACATTCTGCGAGGATACATAGAGCCGCGGTCCTCGACTTCCACTCTCCACTGAGAGCAGGATGAATTCAGTGAAGGTGGAAACTGGTTTGTTGATTCATATCCACCTGACAGCACCAAGAAACAGTGGTGAATAGGAAAGAGGTGCGAACGAGTCAACGCTCTGTGATTTATGTGGAGAGTGAAAAGGAGAAGTACGTGAAAACAAATGAAATTAGGTTCGTGGCTTCATAGAATGTGTCCTTTAGGAGGATAGGGAGAAAGAAAACGTTAGAGGATGTGAGGCTCTGTTAATGGCTCGATTCAGAAGAACAAGGAAAGAAGATGCAAAACTGAACATAAAAATAAAATTGAAAAAGTAGAAAACGCGCGTCTCAGCAAATCAAACTTCCGTCGGAGAGTTCAACTCAATAAAAGTTAATGCTTCGCCTCTCGCCCCTCTTATCACACACTCTGGCGCGCAGCAAAAAATAGTGAGTAATAGGTAAATATTTAACAACGCATAGCCTATACATACAACGCTAAAAGTTCGACGTTTGGCAAGACGGGTTTTACTTTCTTGCGGGGTCTGGGTGATACGTTTCGCTGGATCCGCCTTCCTTCGTCGCTGTGCACCAGCCTCTTGGCGAGGTACGTTCACTGGATGATCGACTTCGGCCTGTCGTCATTTCAACCTTTGAGGCACAAGCGGTTCACGCGGCCTCTCACCTGCATGACTCATGTCAACTGCTACCGTTAAATTGCCTAACGCTGTTCGATACGTTGGCGGAAGCTGAGGAGGCTTTCAGACACAGCGAGAGCCACAGCTCGAGCGAAGCTGCGGTTATGTGATGTCATGGTTGTCAAGTGGCTAGGCAGAGGCGAGCTGTCTTCGCGAGAACACCCTGACTGTCAACTCGCTTGCTTGCCTAGCAGATCCAACCGACCAGTTGTCGCTCCTGGTGCAGATCTTCATTCGAGGAGTTACTCGATAGCCCACTTTTTCCGCGCCATGAAGAGCCTTTAAATACCTAGCTCCTATCGGCACAACAGATTCAAGTACAGGTCGCTGAGGTTTGCACATCTGGCACCTATTGCGGCCAGGATGACATATGCGGACATTGCTTTCACACCACCTAACTACTCTTCGCGTCGACACCCTACAAATGTATGCTCCGCGTGCTTGTCCTGTTCAAGTATCCCCAGGTTTTATTCGGCTTCATGCACAACGTAGAAACTCATGGCGCAAGACCGACAATCGCTTGGAGGAATAGAAAGCCGGAAGGAATAGCTTATTTAGCCGTCAGCAGCGTGTACTGATCGACTACTCAACAATTGAAAATACAATTGAGCTCAAAATCAAAAATTTTAAAAGTGTTTACAACAGTATTACATGGTAGGCCTGCCAAAAATTCGGGGGGCTTAGAGGGCAGGGCCAGCAGGCAGCAGTAATAAACTGGTTAGTCGTGAACACCCCAGTGTTAACTGGAGTCAACATGGCAGCATATACTGAGCGAAAGGTGTGGATGGGATTGTTGGAGAGCAATAGCTTCGCAGAGTCCAGCCCTTAGGATAACCTCAAGCGCACCAATATGTTGAACGTTTTCAAGGTGCCAACACTGTGCCAAGAAAGGGGGTTCAAGTCCGCACAGATAAAACAGGTGACTCTTAAGGAAAAGCAAATTGAAGTCCAGGGTTACATCACTCGCCATTTATGGCCATTCAGGGTATTATTTATCGAGCCTACTTCTGTGAATCACCTCAAGATATCATCCAAAAACATCGCCGTTCCAAAACGCTGCTGCGATTGTGCAGTCCCAGAACAGTGTCCACAGCTCCAAATCCGTGATAACCCACTCTTGTTTGAGAAGCTTTCCGAGACTGTCAAGGTCTTCAGTTCAGTCTCCGGAGTCTATAGCATTAGGCCTAATGTGGAGGCCTGCACGTAGTGCCTACAGACAGGGCATAGACCGGATATTTCCTGAAACCCATTCCCTTCCGCTGCCACGACTGCGGGTAGGCACACACAGCCGACCAGCCGTGCTTTCCGGGGTGGTGCAGTGGTAAGACGCCCGAATACTGTGCCGGAGTACCCAGGTTCGAACCCGACCGCGGCGGCTACGTTTCGATGAAGGTGAAACGAATAGGCGTCTGTGTGCTATAGTGCTCTAGAAGAAGATAGCGATCTAGAAGATATTCTAGAGCACTATACGTGTGCTGTGTGATACCCAGGTGGTCGATATTACTCCGTAGCTCTCCACTACCGGCTCCTCTTTCTCTCTTTCTACTCTAACTCCCACCTTCCTCCCTTCCCTTACGGTGCGGTTTAGGTGTCCACAGAAACAATTGTGACAGATACAGATACTGACATCTCCTGTGAAGCAATTAAAAAATTTCTTGTGGTGAAATCACCGAACGGGCGACGAACTCTGCCATCAGAAATGTCAGCGTGACACAGGCCGGCAATTAAGATCTTGGACATTAGTTCTATGTGGACCTGTCTCAGACGAGCAAATCATTCGGCAGTTTGTGCGAGGCCAAGGTGAACTCTCGGTTCTACTTTGTTAACATGCTCTACAAGAGCTTAGGCTGATGTGGCAGATATTACAAATGACCCCACTTTAGCAGCGCACGGGCACGGTTACTGCGTCAAACCCGTGATAACATTAGTTTCAAGTCCCACACTTTACCACCTATTGTTTTCATTTATTTCACATTAGTGCGTTTTAGATGAATATTGTATAATGCCACCTTTCAACGAGTCAAGCTTTCCCAGTCACTCGAGCGCCATCCTTTCCGCAATGCCGTGTCTTTACCACTTTCCCGCTAATGACGACTACTTGGAGGAGATGGAGCTATATGAGACGCAAAATAATCATACGACACCTTTTTCAGAATTCAAATTCCATTTCTATTGTAGCAAGTGCGTAACAATCTCAGTTTTTTTTCATACTATCACATATAATGATCTCAAGGCATCAAAATGTAGCCTTTACTGTCCCATATATTGCACTGCTTTTGCAGTAACAAAAAATAGTTATCTCATCTGCAGCGCCGAAAAGTACTTAATATGAAATTACTACTCAAAAATGTGGTGCGTCATATGCATACCAATGTCCTTGGTCCCCGCTGTGTGTAGTGCCAAATTAAGGTGAGCATTTATGTAGATTTGAAAAGAAAATACGCGTTTCAAATACAGACTACACGAAAAGTAGGTTTTAGCTAGAGTTGAAATACCGCTGAAGAAAGAAACTGGAACCAGCACCAGAAACGAGCTCTTCAGAGCCTCAGAAAGCCTGGTATTGAACAACTATTAGCCTGCGGAAAAACAGTTTTTTTTTTATTTTGTAAATAATATCAGCCTATTATGAACAGTTGTCCTTGCACTGAGTGTGTTAATTATAGGACGGCACTCCCAACACAGGAGTGGCGATTATTATATCAAGAAACATGTTTCATGCCGTTTTTTGTCTTGCAGACATTGGGATCAAAGCTGACAAGTGTAGAGCTGCAAGCGCGCACCTTTGAACAAAGCTGCCAAGCTGGAGTTTGCCATAATGGTACGTGCATACTAAATGGCACGGTTGAAGTCTGCTTTCCGCTAGTACCAAAAACAAAAACCCTCGGCTAGAGTTCAGCAACGTCTAAATACTTTTTTGCATTCAAAAAATAAAAGAATGCATAGTGTGATATATACGCGTCAATAAACTATTGTCAACACTATCATTTTGATGGCTCGAGTACACCTGAGCATCTGATATGGTTACTCATTGAAATTGGAGGCTATCCAGCGGAAAGCCGTACGCTTCATGATTTCCATGTGCCGCACATCTGACTCTCCCTGCAATTTATTGAATGCAAACTCCATCCCACAATTGCAAATACGAAGAACATTTCTGACTAAAATATCTCTTTTTGCTAAGAAACAACAAACTTGCTATGAACCCTGAACATTACCTTACACCCCTCTTCCCAGGTAGCACATGCGGCCGGCCCGATATTGGAAATTGACTGGCGACGTCTGGTCCACCAGTGGCCTGGCGTTGCCAATGCGCTACCAATAATGGTACAGCCATGTGATAACATTAACCACTCTTCGACCAGTGATTTACATGTTCCCCCCTTGATTGGTATTCATGGGCTATCAACGGCCAATATTGACCTTGCGAATAGAATTGCTTACCAACATTTTATACATAATGATATATGATGGCCAATATTACCCAGCCATCGGCAATGTCTTGCCCATAATTCGCGAATGATGGCATACATTGGGAAATATTTTCCTGGCAGTATATGTGGCTTGTCGACATTGAATATAACTTGGCATTCAATGGTCAATATCATTCCGCCAGTCTGAGGGGCTTGCCAACATCCTATGTATATTCAATTCCAGTGGCTGATAGTGCCCAACGAGTGGTGGCCACTGGCCTACATTGAACATGTCATGACATGCATTGGTAAATATTGTCCAGCCAGTATAGCGGATTAATAACATTGAATATATTTTGGCATACATGGGTAATATTCCCCTGCCAATCGTGACGGCTGACCAACATTGTGTGTATCGACAGATAAAATAGTCGACGATGACATAGAATTTTGAATATTGTCCTACCAGTAAAGCTGGCTTGTCGACATTTAATGTATCTTGGAATATATTCGTTAATGTTATCTCACCGGTCTTAGTGGCTTTCCAACAATGTATACTTTTTGGTTCTAGTGGGCAATACTGCCCAATGAGCTGCGGCGACTGGCCAGCATTGCACCTATCATGGCATACATTGGTAAATATTGCAAGGCCAGTATTGATTGCTTGTAAGCATCGAATGTATCTTGGTCAATATCCTCCCGCCAGTCGTCTTGGCTTCCCAGCAATGTATATCTGCAATTACAATGGTCGATGTTGCCAGACGAAGTATAATGGCTTGCCAAAATACCATACATCTCTACTTAGGTTAATCAATATTCTCTTGCCATCATTGATGGCCTGTCAACTCGAAAAATTTACTGCCATACGATGGTCAATATTTTACTACTAGTTGAGATGGCTTCCCAATATTGTATCCATCACTGGTTATAGTGGTTGATAATTTATGGGCAGCGGCGATGGTTCGTCAACATTGCACGCCTCAATGTATGCATTGATTGACATGATCCTATTAGTATAGCTGGCTTCTCTACATTGAATACATTTTGGCATAGAGTGGTCGATGTGGCCCCGCCAGTTTTAGGGACTTTACAACAATGAGTATGACAGGGTTATAGTGGTCGATATTGTTCACTGAGTTTTGACGGCTGGAAAACATGGCTCGCACTTTCTGTAATTCGCATGCTCAGCCAAATTTGTGCATCGATCACCCCTTATCGCCCAAAATGATCCCCTGCACTACCATTTAGACAACATCCACTCTTACCTATCTTTTTCTTCCTGCCGTGTGTATATTGAGCGCTTGATCCCCTTATCAAACAGCTATGCACCATCTCGCTCAAGTTCAAGTTATGTTAGGTCTGCTGATCTGCAAAGCTAAGCCCCGCTAAGAAGCCTAGATGACAAGTGCCAACTTGTCTTTACCAGACTACTCGCAACCTACCTTGTTTGCCCAGCGTTATGATCTGGGTTCAGTCTCGACCATGGAAGTTTAGTTTTGACGGTGGAAATTCCAGAAGTGTCCGTGTGTTCTTTGATGTCAGCAGATTTAAGGATACTTTGGCTACTGTAGAGATCTGTATAGAACTCCTCGGCAACTTTGACTACCTTGTCCATATTCGTGATGACGTTGCCCTCCTTGTCCCTTATCGCATATATACATCTGGTTTTTGCCTATGCCCAATTTCTTCTTTACGGCTTTAAGGCTTCCCCCGTTCTTTAGAGCATGCTCAATTTTCTCCATGTTATACCTTATATCGGCCACCTTGCGCTTATTGATTAACTTTGATATCTCGGCCAATTCAATCTGGTCTGTTGGATTGGAAGCTTTCATACCCTGGCCTTTGTTAATCAAATCTTTCGTCTCCTTAGACAGCTTACTGGTATCCTCTCTAACTATCCTACCGCCTACTTCTACCGCACATTCAGTAATGACATGTCTGAAATTATTGTTCATTGCTTCAAGGGTAATGTCGCCATCTTCGTTTAGAGCTGAATATCTATTTTGTAGCGAGATCTTAAACTCTTCTGCCCTCCCCCTCACCGCTAATTTGTTGATGAGTTTTTTCTTACTAATTTGTTGCGTTCTTTCTTCAGATTTAGGCTAATTCGGGACCTCACCATCCTGTGGTCACTGCATCACACTTTCCCGATTACCTCTACATCTTGCATAATGACGGAGGTTGAACATATTATGAAGTCAATTTCTTTTTTAGTCTCCCCGTTAGGGCCTTTTTTTATATACATATCTCTACAGTAGCCAAAGTAGTCAGGACCGTAATGAGAATCGCGGTAGGGAAAAACAGTCAGACGTTCCACCAGTGACGAAGGACGAGGTCGAGAAAGCACTAGAAAGTATGAAAAGGGGGAAATCAGCTGGAGAGGATCAGATAACTACAGATTTGCTGAAGAACGGGGGGGATATTGTGCTAGAAAAGCTGGCCACCCTGTATACGCAGTGCCTTATGTCATCGACTGTACCGGAACCATGGAAGAATGCAAACATTATCCTCATTCATAAAAAAGGGGACTCTAAGGACCTTAAAAATTACAGACCAATCAGCTTACTGTCTGTTACGTATAAGGTATTTACTAAGGTAATCGCTAATAGAATCAGGACAACCTTAGACTGCAATCAGGCAAAGGATCAAGCAGGTTTTCGGAAACGGTACTCTACTATCGATCATATCCATACCATCAATCAGGTGATAGAAAAAAGCTTAGAATCTAACCAGCCCTTATACATAGCATTCATTGATTGCGAAAAAGCATTTGACTCAGTTGAAACCTCGGCGGTGATGCAGGCATTGTGAAATCAGGGGGTAGGCGAGTCGTACGAGAAAGGGCTGGAAGATATATATAGTGGCTGCACAGCAACCATAGTTCTGCATAAAGAAAGTAACAAAATTCGCATAAAGAAAGGTGTTAGGCAAGGAGACACAATCTACCCAGTACTATTCACTGCTTGCTTAGAGGAAGTATTCAGAGGCTTGGAATGTGAGCAGTTATGGATAAGGGTAGATGAAGAATACCTAAGTAATCTGCGATTTGCTGATGACATTGCCTTGCTAAGTAACTCGGGGAATGAACTGCAAATAATGATTGGTGACCTAGACAGGAAAAGTAGAAAGGTGGGCTTGAAAATCAATATCCACACGACTAAGGCAATGTTCAACAGCCTCGGAAAGGAACAGCAGTTTTCGTTAGGTAGCGAAGTACTGGAAGTAGTAGGCGAATATGTCTACTTAGGACAGGTAGTAACCGCAGATCCGGACCATGAAAAAGAAATAACAAGAAGAATAAGATTGGGATGGAGTGCATTTGGCAAGCTCTCACAGATTATGACTAGCAGCTTACCGGCATCTCTAAAGAGGAAAGTGTATAACAGTTGCCTCTTACCTGTATTCACCTATGGGGCTGAAACGTGTAGGCTAACCAAGAGAGCTCTACTTAAGTTGAGGACAACCGAGAGGGCTATGGAACGAAAAATGGTAGGGGTAACATTAAGAGATAGGAAGCGTGCAGAGTGGGCCAGAGAAATAACTCAGGTTACCGACATTCTAGTGGAAATAAAGAAGAAGAAATAGGCATGGGCAGGACATGTTGTGCGAAGAGAGAATAACCGATGGTCGCTTAGGGTAACAAACTGGATTCGAAGGGAAGGAAAGCGTAGCAGGGGGCGGCCGAAAGTTAGGTGGGCGGATGAGGTTAAGAAGTTCGCAGGGGTCAAGTGGATGCAGCTAGCACAGAACCGGGTTAAGTGGAGAAATATGGGAGAGGCCTTCGCTCTGCAGTGGGTATAGTCAGGCTGATGATGATGATGATGATGATGATGATTTAAGGCACTGTCTATTCTCCTGGCAGCTGGTAGGATTAATGTAGAAAACTTCTCAAAGCATTCAGTTCCAAATGCCCGTAGGACACTTAACCATGAAAATGACTAGATTACTCTTATGTCACAAACGATAAAGCACAGAAATAAGACTGTTATATGTGTCGCGAGCACCGGCTAACAAAGAGATATTTTAATGATCACTGATATTTCAGTTCCATGAACTAATTATGTCCAGAAATTGCAGGGCAGAATTTCAGTGAACTGAACATCAAAGGGGGCGCAGCTGTCTCAGGCGCATGCTTAGTAGACACCTAATAGAGTGAAAAGGGGCTGAACAAAAAAGAGTAACAACACACACCACTGCCGCGTTCAATTAGCAAGCTCGAGACGTGCCCACGATGCCAAAAAGCAGCGATCTTAAGCTTTATACTCAAATGTCCTCAGTAGCCTGCCAAAACTTAGCTCTGAAGCTTTAGCCACTCACTGACAAGAGCGCAGAAAAAGGAGTCACCCTACAAAATTCACGGTTGCCAAAATGAAACATTGTTTTCACAGCGACCACCGAAGCGGATGAGCCGTTTCCCGGGTAAATTTTAGTCAGAAAAGTATTCAAGCTGCCGATATATTTATTTCTGTGCACTACACTATACGCCATCTCTTATGGTCTGGCGGCACTTCCGAATGAACGCGACGTCAAACATTTCCGAAAATTGTGTACGTTTTCAATAAAACTACTTATTGCACTTAGTCACAACGTTTGCTGCGCAGCACATTCATGTGCCTCCCATACTCGATGGGTCCGCCTCTTGTTGGGTCATTCTGATTACATCCAAGCCGCGCGCATTCTGCTGCCACCGGCACTCATCCCCTGTCATCCAGGACAGTGGAACAACTGCGATGCTCTCAACCTCGTGCGAAAATCGAACCACAGCGAATCGCTTTGGCATGCTTCAAAAAAAGCGAGAGCAAATATCAATAGGGAAATCATTTTTCTAACTAGTTCGCTCGCCCTGAACACATCATGTGTAGGACACACGTAGTAAACGCCTCTCAAACAAAAGCAACGCAAGAGAATGAACAAAGCTCTCCAGGGATCACTCGTTTATCGAATGCCAAAATGATACTACTCTGTAGCCGGATGACCCAAATAACAAGTCATACGTCATGCGTAAATATACAGTACATCAAGAATTATTACGCATGAACAGCCTTTCTTAGATAACTGCAGGGAAAATAAGATACCGCAGAAGGAATATGCAGGTAACACAAAGGAGGTCAAGAAGAGTCTCACCCTTGTCTATTATAACATCAGAGTAAGATCGTACGGTCGTTAAGAGATTAGCAAATAACTTATCCAACTAATTAGGAAAGAAAGATGATAAATACTCGCTTGGTTGTGCAGGCGAGGCGCTACTCAGTCGAAAAGTAATAGCGGAGCCGTGTTACGGTGCAAACATAACCTCGGAGCAGAGCACGAATCGCCACGAGGATTGTTTTCGGGAGCAAAGCATTGAATAAAGGAGGCCTAATGTGGAGAAAAGCATATATACCCTATACTCCTCTGCCAAAATCGCCACTTGAGGTTATAATTCTTTTTCTACATTTATATTTAGGAAACACGTTCCATTCATGATCATAAATACTTAAAACTTTAGCAAAGCAACATGATGCGGTTCGTACTTTAGCAACAAAAAAAAGGGAGTACGTACTGCGGATTTCCATATAAGATTATGCCTAGAGTCCCGTCTGACGTCTTGTTGTACATGCATATGAAGCTCGCGACTGTCCAAAGGTGTGGGCCATGCTGGCGTACCATGCATTCATGCAATGACGCAACGCATTTCTTCACTTAAGATTGTGTGCGAAGACCACCGCTGTCACGCGAGGAGGTTACATCACCAGAGATACATACGCACATTCACGAGCAGCTTTCGCTTCAGTCTTATGTGTGACCTCGATCTGCTCGTAATGTAAGCAAGCTGTCCCTAGCATTTGCGTGTGTTCGATCCTACACCGACCTCCGTAGATCGAACATAGCACAACACGCACATCGATGTACAGAACACCTGTCTGCATAATACGTTGTAATATCCGTGTGAAATGCTGTGCGGTAGTTTCTTACATGCAAACAAAAAAAAAATTGGATGTTTCTGTTTGTATCCTTCATTTAGATTATACCACACAGACACGCCAAAATGCATTTATGAATATACTAGAGGCCTACGCTGGTATAGCGGCGGTGACCACCTAGCCGGCGAGCCCCATCAGGCGGAGAGGTGCGCTGTACCGCAATACATGTACTACATGATTGTACAACCGGAAAGCAGCAATTTCCAATGATATCAGCTTCGTACGAATATCGATGTTCTTTGGGTATTGAGGAGGGGACTAGACATTTCACTGCTCAGCCTGCGAGTTCCCTTCGGGATGAATTTAGCGTACATGGAGTTTAAACAAACATGGGTTCGATGTTAGAGCGAGCCCATCGAACGGCTCCTACTTAATTTGCCGTCTTCACATATGAGCCGACAATATGTGGTGCACCACACTACGGTACGCGGCATAATCCACACGTTTGCATGCCAGGAGCAAATTTGCAGTTAGACGCGCGGCAGCTCAGCGACTTATTCCAAACCGTATACAACCGAAGGGTCATGCTGTTTATCCCGCACAAACGGTCAGGAACAATTTATGGTCACTATTGGGGTTTACTTTCAATATTGATAGCCATTCTAGCCAATATCTACAATTCAGGCACTTGGTAGACATGGGAAAGTCTGTGTCATGCGTTTTTTGCACCCATTTGATGTTGCGCCGTTACGGCGAGAGCTCTGGTTACAGCAGCCAAGACAAATGAGAGATATGTTACAAAATATTTCCATAATAGAGGCACAAAACATTTACTAAAGAGTAGCATTAGTGCCAGCTTCACAAGAGTCTAAGGTAATCTAAAAGTTTTACTTTTTTGTGCTTGTATCGCGTTTTCTGGGCAACTTATTGTGCCCGCTCGCAGCTAGGCCGTACTCCATACATTCCTGCAGTTAGGTTTTCTGATGATTTTTGTTGCGAGTCGCTAATTTGTTGTCTTTCTGGTGTCTCGACCCTGTTACGCTCCGGCATAAGTTCGAAGACGCGAAAAATCGTATCGTTCAAAAAGAATACGAGGAGATTTTGAAGGAGCTCGCGGTCCCGCGTGTGTTTCCGTCTGATTGACTGAAGTCTTGTGCCAGAAAAAGGACGGGAAGCGAAGCTTCCTTAGATGACGGTAGCACCCCTCAAATTCAGCTACTGTCCGGAGCAAGCAAGCGTCGAAGTTTGCCCTGTAGGCGCTTGCGTCAGTAACAGCGGACGAACTGCATCGTCGCTGTGCGTAAACTCGCCAGTCCCTACTGCGCAGGAAAACCAAATGGAGGCTGTGGCTTCCTCAAACGACGGTGGAACCCCTCCACACCAACTACTGTGCGGACCAAGCAAGCGACGAAGGACACGTTTGCGCATCAGGCGCGTCTGCAAGCATGTAACGCAGGCAGGTCAAGTGAAGATGCCACCTCCTCTGACAAGTCCAGTGATGATAGTGCGCCCCTGTCCAGCAGACTAATTCCTGAACAGCCCACCCCAGTCTCATGAACACGCCAGCGGGCGTATTCAAAACCACATGTCAGCAGCACGGCAGCTAGCTCTCATTGCTAGTAAGCACAAATTAAAGCATGCAAGTTTAAATGATGGAAGGCTCACCTCGAGCATAATGATTCCCTTGTTCATTTTTGCCTTACGGAGGGAATTAAGCATGCAGTTAGACCACCCCTCTGCCCATGCTCATCCATCTGCATGCAAATATTGTCGGGTTCCCCTTGCATAAAAGTAATCGGACGTCTTTCTGGCCTGTACTATACAGGATCACTAACCTGAAGGGAACGGCACTATTCATGGTCAGTGTGTTGTGCGGTGCAGGCGAACCACCGTGTCTGCAGGAGTACCATTCGCCTTTCTTCAAGGAACTTCGCCACCTGGCTGTCAATGGACTTATCGTAAAAGGGGCTCACTTTGCGCCTGAAAGCTGTAATCTGTGATGGCCATGCAAAGAGCTTCATCAAGACCATCACTCGGCATACAGGTTATTATGCTTGTGAAAGGTGTTATCAAAAAGGTTATTACATTGAAAACAGGTTCACCTTTCCTGACCTGCATGCGCAGCAACGAACAGATGCCTTATTTCGATCCCAGGATGACCAATAACACCACACATGTGTTTGGCCCTTTACATCTTTAAATATAGACATGACGGAATGCTTTCCTACTGAATACATGCACCTGGTTTGCCCGGGGTTATGCGGCAGCTTTTCAGCAAATGGGTGTGCCAGGGGCATGCCCATTTTCCGAAGCCGTGCCGAAGGGAAGAACCTGAAGAATAGGCTGCGCGATGCAGCTGCAGCCTTCCTGAACTCCTTCTAGCGGAAGCCAAGGGGAACTGAATAGCTGGACTGATAGACAGTGACAGAATTCAGGACGTTCTTACTCTACTTAGGACCCACAGTAGAAGTCTATCATTTGCAGTATGAGCACTTCCTAATTGTACATGTGGCTCCTCAGATACTTGCTTCCCATGAGCCTGGAGTCGAAAAACAAGGCGCTCGTGTGCTGTGCGATGTCAGTGCACGTTAATGAACCCCAGGTGGTCGAAATGTCCGGAGTCCTCCACTACGGCGTCTCTTATAGCATGAGTTGCTTTGGGATATTAAACCCACAAACCAAACAAACCACACCGAACCTAAGCGTAGCCGACAACGTTCTTAGGTATAGTCAGTTCGAATTCTTCCCGGTGCAATGGGGGCCAAAACGATCGCCGATTCGGCTTGAGTTGATCGCAAAGCGACCGCAGCGCCCCTCTCCCTCGCTGCGGTAGATGGGTGAGGCTATATAGCTAATATCTGAAAACGTTGGCTAATACACTGGCGGAAAGTTTAAAATATTACTAATCCTTCTTTTTCAGCAACGCAACTAAAGATAAAACTGAGCCTGCCTTTTTCAAACACATCTTTGTACACACAAAACGTCACCGCGTTTGCAGACGTATCTCAGGCAGGCAGGTCGCAGTCGACCCGCTTGAGCCCCGTTTGCAACCTCCTTGCTTCAGACGCGGCAGTAGACGGGCTGGCTTTCATATGCGTGGAAAAGTGTGTTTAAAAAAGGAAACAAAATTTTATTTACGCAAAAGCATTTAATGGCTAATCGCAAATGTTGCATGGAATTGAGCTCGTGGGCGTTTTTTTTTTTTTTTTTCTGGCTTTATATTGTTGCCAGGGCAGCGATACGAAGCTTGAGTAGGCTTTCCTCCGGGCGACGTGAATGGGATCGGCGCTTGCATTTCATTTAATGGCATCTAGAGAAATATTCTGGCCCTGCACCGTGCCGCCAACTTATTTGTAAGGTCCCCTAGGGCAGCGCAGCGTTTGTTTTGCTAAATCGCGTTAATGGCCCGGATTTTCACGTTTCGAGTTTCGTATGAAAGAAAATTGGTGCCAGGATGAGGGAGATCTGGTTGATGGATTTAGGTCCCGGCTATGTACAAAGTCACCTAAAGTTACCGACCACAGAAGCATGTCATGCCTAATACTAACCACAAACACGAAGCTCCTTGCTTTTGTCGAAATGTGAGAGCCCGATGCGTTGGAGCCATACAGACCGCCCGTTCTTATCTTTCGGCAGAACATTTGGACTGACTCTGGAATTGAAACTAGCGATATTATAAAGCTGCTTCTTTCATGCATCTGAGTTTAGTAATTAACCGAATTGAACAGAAACGCGGTAGTCGGAAACGTTACGAGCAGAAAAAAAAGTTTACAAATCGTAATTGTAGTGTCGGCATTTGAAACTGTAGACGCATTCACCGTGCACACTTGGTCATACACACTACAATCCTACTTTTAATACCTACTGTTTTTGAAAAGGAGGGCTATATAATGACTCCAACGGTTCGGTTTTTTAAAGATAGGCTTTCACATTAACAGGGTGAATCAATATCCCATCGCGGCTAAAGTCACCAGTGTTTCGGATTTAATGTGCGCTAGATATACTTCGAGAACGCGGTACCACGGATTGCCTCGAATCCGGAATGTAGCAAGTTTCGGAAATATTTGTTAGGTTGCCATAATATTTGGTGATTTTCTCGTGCGGCATGAAATCTCGGTTGCCTGTACTTTATATGGTCTAAGTATTTGATGGACTCTTATGAAACATTTTACACGAACCACAACAATTTTTATTCGCAGAGTATGACGTCTAGTGTCAGTAATGATTTCGTGTATATAAAACAATTCGGTGTATAATCAGCGCTTAAAACCTGTTCAAAATCTTGCAGTGCTAGGAAAGGCAACGCTTTCACATGCATAAATTTACAGCTGAGCCTACAATACAAGCGGAAACTACCAAAGGTGCACAATATCCACTTAAGACATGTAAAGCCGCATTGGATCACTATTTAGCCGAACGCCGTTAAGGGCTTATCGTTGTCGTCAGCAAAAGTATCACGCTTTTTCGGCGCTCTGATTGGCTGAGATCGGGATGTCGTCATAGAGGTCTCCACCAAGCACAGGGCCCTATCGTTGGAAGGAGCTGCCAACTCGGGCCTCTCCTTTCACATGGGAGGATGATTTCAGAAGAGCGCCCCGCCGGGGTGGTGCAGTGGTAAGACGCCCGGCTACTGTACCGGAGTACCCGGGTTCGAACCCGACCTCAGCGGCTGCGTTTCGATGGAGGCGAAACGAAGAGGCGTTCGTGCGCTGTGTGATGTCAGCGCACGTTAAAGATCCCCAGGTTGTCGAAATTGCTCCGTAGCCCTCCACTACGGCTCCTCTTTCTCTCTTTCTACTTTCACTCCCATCTTCCTCCCTTCCCTTAAGGCGCGGTTGCGGTGTCCATAGGAAACAAGTGAGACAGTTACCGTGCCTTTCCCTTCCTATAAATGAAACCCTGTTAAGAGCCTTGCATTCACGTTATCCCTAGGTCACGCAGACATGCTTATACGGGTCGGTTAAAGTGAGGCTTTATATGTTGGCTGGTAGCTTACGCTATCTAGTCACACCGATTCAGACGTCCGTGTGGCACCTTTCATTTCACGCTTCCTCGAACGCCGGGCCACACAGCCTACAGAAGGAACGCACCTCATCACGGCTCCGCAAAACCTTGCCTGCTACGGAATTGAAAGGCCAAATACGAACGTGAACACCGCACCACAACGAGCAGAAGATGAGTGGGTTACCCTAACCATTTTCGGTTCCCCTAGCTGCAGTCAGAATATCGAGAACCGCCCGAAAACAACTTGAGGAACTGCCGCCATGCTAAGCCTAGTGCTCGGCATATCAATCTAATCGCCGTGCACAATGCAGGTGCAGGTTGAGGGTGCGACCCTCAAAAACACAGACTTCAATCCTTCAGAATGGATGAATGTGCTCAATACCTACCGGGAAAAGGAAATATCAGGAAGCCAAGCATACAACGCAGTACCCGCGTTGCAGTCGGCGTCCGCGGGGACACCGACGTGCAAGCCTAACGAAACGCAGCTGCGCGCCACAAGAAACGTTGAATGCCGCGACAACCAGCATCACTTCCTCATGAGGCATTGGTTGGTTGATTCACAGGAAAGGAAAGGCGCAGTATCTGTCACATTTGCTCTGTGGACACCTGAACCGCGCCGTAAGGGAAGGGAGTAAGGTGGGGGTGAAAGTGGAAAGAGAGAAAGGGGAGCCGTAGTGGAGGGCTATGGAGTAATTTCGACCACCTGGGGATCTTTAACGTGCGCTGACATCGCACAGCACACCGACGCCACTTCGTTTCGCCTCCATCGAAACGCAGCCGCTGAGGTCGGGTTCGAACCAGGGAACTCCATACAAGGTGATTTTTCGCTCACAAGGAGGGTTGTATCTCCCGCAAGTGCAGCCACAGCAACTGATCTGAAGCGTTTGTGCAGCAGCCAACACACTACTGGGAGATCACGTCAAGCTACGCATCCATCTAAGCAATAACACCTGCACGATGGCAACAACAATCAGAGACGGCGCTTCAACTGGCCCAGGTGAAGAGCATAACGCACGCTAGCAAGGAATAAGCAGTCACCGCATACATAGCGCTAGCATCGGACGCTGTTCGAGGCGTCATTACGAACGCCTTCTGGAATGAAACAGACCAAGAAATTGTTCAGGACCTTCAAAGACGAAATCCAGACGCGGACATTGTGGCCGCTTGCCGTGTGGGACGCACTAAATCTATCCTAGTGACTTTCGCACAAGGCGCAGTTCCCCGGAACCTAATTTACTTCGGAGGTGTGCACATGTGTACAGCATACCGTTGAAGACCAGAGGGCTGCCCCAACTTTCGCCAACCGGGTCATCGTTAAGATGTCAGCTCGCATGCGAAACAATCAAAATGCCCAAGGTGTGGCATCGACCATGGAGTGAACCACGAGAGACTGTGTATACCCCAGTGTATATTGTGCGGTGATGACACTTAACTGGAACAAGATGGTGCAAGGCGAAACAACGAGTGACACGACCCCAGCACAGAGATTCCGGTGGACAGTCTCGCCGCAGCGAAAGCGCCTCCATAGAACCCTCTACACGACAGACGCGTAAAGACAACGTGATTGACGACAAGCGCACGGGACTCACGTGGACAGAGAGGGCCGCCCACACTCCAGACCGTCAGGCGGAGGAGATGGCTCGGCTCATGGAGGAGGTAAGATGCCTACAGCAACACCTCTCCCAATCATCCTGGACCTTATTTCCACCATTTAACCCAGATAACAAATCAAATGTTCCTTCTCCCACCATCCCTCCAACCACCCAAACTCCATCCCCTCCTACTACCCCGCCGGCAAAAAAGAAACGCATAGATTCAAACAGCGACACCGACCCCCTAGCTGAAATGGAAGCCCGAATAGAGGCGAAATTTAAGGCAAAATTCGAACTCTTTCAGTAAAGAACGAAAGAACAATTCCAAACCCCAACGGCCCAGCTAGAGGCATGGCTAAGGACATTCTGTGACCATCTAACTATTAAAGTAGAAACTACGGGAGAGGCTGCAATTACGGGAGAGGCTGAAACTACGGGAGAGGCCCACTAATAATCTGGCACTGGAACTGTCGAAACATTAAGCGAAAGCGGGATCCTCTAGTACAACTATTAATTAGCAACTCGTCAACACCACACCTTATACTACTACAAGAAACTCGTACAGCCCTCAACATACCAAGATATACAGCATACCATGCACCGAGCGTGGACAAGCCTATTGTTACAACCTACATCAGGCGCACACTCCGACACACAATACACTACACACACGACGTAGCACACGTTGCCGTAGAAATCATACCGAATGATATTACTAAAAAATCATTATTAGTCTAATATATACAACCCCCCAAGTTGCCCCGCATCCCGTTGCGCGAATCTAGTTAGAACAATAGCACAGGAGGCCAAGAAAACACCTTTATTAATAGCGGGGGACCTAAACTGCGCACACGCTGATTGGGGATACAGCCGTATAAACAGCAGAGGAGAGGTTTTGTCCAATCAGATACAGCAATCCCAGGTATCCGTATATAATGATTTCGACATGCCCACCAGACAGGGTACGGTTGGAATGATGGATACTAGACCAGATCCCACGCTCGGCAGAAACATCCCGTACCTGGGATGGGAACGAACCGCACACATTAGGCAGCGACCTTTATATCATCACCCTTGAGGGACCACACTGCACGCCGGAGTCATATAAGCATCGTTTAGTGAACTGGAAAAAATTCCTACGACAACGTCAAAACACCCCTGCTGAAGACCACATAGAATTAGGGCTATGGGTGAAAAACTCCTTCAGGACCAGGGGAATAATACGCAGATCTTTGATACAAACGAAAAGGTGGCATTGGTAGATGCCAGAATGGCCCATTTACTTGAAGCTCACCGCAGTTTAACTAAACGATATGCCACACAGAAACACAACCGCACACTTAAGCAGAAGATTAAGGATCTGGCCGCCCAAATTGAAGACCATGGAGCGCAACTGTTCCAGCATAATTGGACCCAAATATGTGAAGGGCTAAAAGAAAATCTTACCACAAAGCGTGCACGGCACCTACTTCGGCACCTTCTGGACCCAACCAAGAGCAAGACATACACAAGAAACATAATAGCAAGACTAACCCATCAACACAAACATGTCACAGATGCTCTTCTAGCTACTATAAACCACATGCACACCACCCCGGGAAAACCTCAATCCGCCCCCCCCCCCCCTATGCAGGAGGAACAAATTATCTATTAGATGCTGCAATAACGACATCAAAAATACGGGCAGCATTTTACAAGCTAAAGAACACTACGCCAGGCGAAGACCAGGTTTCAAATGCGGCACTAAGAAATCTAGATGATAAATTATTGGAGCAACTAACGGACCTGTATAACAAACACTGGGAAGAAGAGACACTCCCAGCAGAATGAACACACCGGAAAGTAATTCTAATACCAATACCCAACAAGCTAATTTCCCCAGCGAATATGCTCCCAATGTCGCTCACCTCCAACTTAGGAAAACGTTTTGAACAGGCGTACATGAATGACACAGACCAATACCCACACTCCATGGTCGGTTTCAGGCCCCGTTTATTTACGCAGGACGCTATGCTGCAGCTAAGAACAGCGGTGTTTGATCCACATATACCAATGCATATTAAGCCGATCGCAGCTCAATATCTCAAAAAAGCTTTTGATAATGTACAACACACAGCAATCCTACAGGCACTCACGAACATTCAAAGTGGCCCTAGGGTCTACAACTACATAAGAGCCTTCCTCCAGCACAGGACAGCCACGCTTCACATCGACAATCTCCACACCTCACCGTACACACTTGCCAATGTTGGCACGCCGCTAGGGTCCGTTCTTTCCCCCTTTCTGTTCAAGATCATCCTTATCCAGTTAACCAAAGAACTACAGAAAATCCCTCACCTAGGTCACGCTCTATACACTGATGACATCACACTCTGGCCAACATATGGATCAGACGGCCAAATCGAAGACACGCTACAAACGGCAGCAGATACGATAACTAAGCTCACCGCAACAATCGGACTAGAGGGCTCACCAGAAAAATTGGAATTACTAGTTATACCCGCTAAAGGACAGACCTATCAAAGCGCCATAGAAATCCGAATTCAGGGAAGAGAGGTACCACAGGTCCGTACCATCCGCATTCTAGGACTATACCTACAACAGGATGAAAAAAACGTAGACACAATTAAGCGGCTCAAAAAGTCCGTTGCGAGCCCCACGCAACTCATATAAAGAGTGACAGGACGCGCACATGGACTCTGAGAGGCGGGAACGCTGCGTGTAGTGCACGCCTATACCTTCAGCCGAATTCTTTATGCTACACCATACATCAAACTATCATGCAATGAGGTCCAGCAAATAGACTCCTTAATTCGGCAAGCAACAAAGCAGCAATTAAATTACCGAAAAGCACTAGCAACGAGAGACTACTCGAACTCGGAGTTCATAACACAATACGTGAGCTTCGAGAGGGCCACTTATAAACACAATACCTCAAATTGGCCGCTACAACTACCGGACGACACATACTCAGTAAGCTTGTCATCACTATTCCCACAAACAATGCATCCCTAAGAACACTCCCCATTCACATTTACACCTCAATCTATGCAAAGCCATTACCACGGAACATGCGCCCTCACCATGACCAAGGTCACAGGAAGGCGCGCGCGGCAGCGCTCCACAAATGGTACAGGAATGAGCCCGATGCAGTTTGGATGGATGCCGCCTGCGATAAGAACAGAGCCACTGCGGTTGTACATAACCCACCCATTTCCCACCTGACTTTCGAGCTTCCTACAGGCACCACCCCTGAGGAAGCCGAGGAGACCGCTATAGCTATTGCTCTGGCATACACAGATTCCAGTCATGTACTTAGTGATTCAAAAACTGCCATTCTAAATTATTCCAGGGGCCGGGTTCATCCTCTGTCACACCGCCTGCTGCACATGAACACCCCCCACTTCCCCCGACGTGTTGAGCTCATCTGGGTGCCTGCGCACTCGGGAAATGCCGGCAACGAGGCCACCGAATCCTTAGCCCGAGGGTCTGGAAACCGGGAACAGGCGGACCTCGTGGAGGATTTCTCGAAGGAGCGTTTGTACTCGATTGCTGAGTTCACTGCAAACTCTCGAGCTGAGCGCCTCATCTATCCATTACCCCACCCATCCGTCAATACCAGAGAACAGTCAATCTGGCGTCGCCTGCAGACACGAACGCTGCCGACACCAGCTCTACTTTCCAAATTTAAGCCGGTATCCCTCATATGCACTTTGTGTTCCCACCCCAAGGCCACCCTAACTAACATTCTTTTATCCTGCCCGGCGTCTCCTCCCCCCGCCGAGCCGTTGCCTCTCCGAACCTGGGATGACTGGGAGACCTCAGTGCGGTCAGCGGACCCGGTCAGGCAGAAAATCGTCGTCAGCCGGGCCGCATACGTCATGGATCACCATCACATGAACGTTTAGATCGCGAGTGGGGTCGTGCGGAGACCAAGGAGGCCTGCGTGCCTCGAATGCTTCGCATAAGGAAGTTTGTTTCCTCCTCCGGCTCCTATAAAAGCAGATGCAGTAAAATCAGGAATCAGCGAAGTTTCAAACAAAGGCGGTCGCCTTATCGCACTTTCGTGATCAAAAGTGTCACAAATTATTTTTGTCTGCGGGAGCATAGCAGGGAAACGTATTCAGATTTATAATTAAAAAGGTCAATTATAGATAACACAAGAATAACTCAACAGAAGGTCTAGTTCAAAATAGAAGTGAAAGGGACATTGAACAGATAGAACAGCTGCTCCAACTAAAACCAAGGTTAATAATGAAAGTGCAGCCAAAACAAACTATGCAAAACACCACCACGAATATATGAGGGCGAAAATTTAGGTTCATTAATACACTGTATCAATATTAGTCGCTACATAACATCAATTAAAGCAGATACAAATAGATAAAGGCGAAACTAAGCTCTTGGCAATTTTTTTACACGATTAAACATTCTTGATTCCTTGTATGCTTACACAAATTGGATTTCCTGAGGTGTACCCGCGTTGTGTAAGGAGTTTATTTTTCTTGCTGTTGTTGCGACGCCTTGCAGAACGAGTTTAGCCGCGCCTGTCACAGGCCACAACTGCACATGTGCTGTAACCAATACGACCAGCTGAGACGTTCCACTGGTGTTCAACCGCTGCGCCGCGAGGATGTAACGTGCCTCATTATGTAGCCTCATTATGCGTGAGAAAACTGTTCACTAGTCCCCTCTACTGCGCCGAGTATCCTTCATCGCGTCTGAATCCGTGTGATCACGTGAGTAGCTGCGCAGGTACACACACATCCCTGAGCGTGTCCGCCTGCTAGTTAAATGTGCTATAAGCTAAGAAGCGAAAGCTTAGTTGCGCACAATGAGCAGAATCTTCGTTGACGGCGAGAAGCTGCATCCGCCAATCTGGAAATTAATAATTGGCATGAGGGCAATCGACAGCGTACAAATGAAACATGATATGCTGAGCCTGAGTCCGAGATGCCAGAAGAGCGGAAAGAACTCGCATAGCGGCCGCATCAGGCATGACACGCAGCGACAGAGGCACCGAGCAGAGTGGTCACTATACATATATAT
>JAJIZL010052843.1:0-12930 GCA_023969395.1 Amblyomma maculatum | reverse complement strand
ACCCTGTTGACGGTGGGCTACTGTGTGATAACCCCACCGGCACAACAACGCCGTGCGAGCGAGTTTTGTTAACGAAGGGACAATAAATCTGTTCCGTTGTTTTGTTTTTCACGACTGTGTCGACTACAGTAGCAAATAGGACGATTGTCCGAAGTAAGCCGAGGGTTGTAATAGCCCGGAGTGGGAGGATGAAGCGGGGCCGTTTGAGGAAGCGGTGCAGGGCGTAGGACAGGCTGCATGGGTGGTGATGGCTCAGGCGGTGGCAGCGCAGCCACAGCCGCGTAGGTCAAAGGGGCTGGAACAGCAGGTTGACTATACTGGACTGGTGCTTCGACGTATGTCAAAGGAGCGAACGGAGCTTCAGGAACCGTGGGGAGTGCTTCCGCAACCTGTTGGCGGATGACTTGCTGCAACTTTGGCACTAAAGGAGTGGGAGCGTCAGGACGTTGGCGAACGAGGGATAGTTGACGGGCAACTTCTTCTCGAACGAACTGCCTTATTTGTGGCAGCAAGGTGGACAGGTCTGCTTCAGGTGTTAAAGCTGCAAGCGGCGCTCGTGTAGTTCACTACAGCGCAATCACTTCAATACCTATGAAGATATGGAAAGTATAAAGGAACATGCATTTATGTTCCGCCTGAAGGATACGATACCTAATTAACCGTGGTTGTCATTAGAAACTGCGCCACAATATTTTATTTTTTATTTTCTGAGAACACGCATCTCGCAAGCTTTTGCAGCCGACAATAGAGACTTTTAGTTTAACGATACCATTGACCACTACCATCTACCGCTACCGCGATAGGGCCAGTACGCATGCGTGGATCACCCTTAGGGCGACAGATTGCACCACGTTCCCGTCAAACTTCCGACGGATTCGGCCCGCTGGAGTCAATCAGATCGTGCGCCGCTGACGGCGCGCTGTAGCGGTAAACGGTAGCAGTGAGCAGTATAACGCTAAACTAATTACGTCTCTAATAAATGTGAACGTGGGCATAGTAACAATAGCCATTCCTCAAAATTAGCGAATTTAGCTACAGAATAAATTAATCATTCATCAAAGCAACTTTCGCTCGGGTCATCATGAGTCATTATTCTATAAGGACCATTTTCAGTTTCACCTGGCTGGACGTCAGCATGACGACAGCATCAGAAGAAAGCATGTAGCGGGCAATCGAGGACAGCAGGTCCCACACTCGGCAATAACACTCGCCGCCGCACCGGCAAACCATTTGTCGCGTCATAGAGTCACTGCTGAAGTACAGTCGCCAAATAGTCTATGATCAGTTCAGTTCAGTCGTGCAGTCGTGTCCAACTCTTCGTGACCCTATGGACTATGTATCAGCCGTCTAACACCCATACCAGTACTTCAGGAGTTCAGTTCAGTTCAGTCGTTCAGTCGTGTCCGACTCTTGGTGACCCTATGGACCATATCACGCCACGCTTTCCGGTCTCTCACTTTCTTCCTAACATCACATAACTTCATCTGCAGTGCCTCGAGGATGCCATTTAACCATCACGTTCGCTGCCTACCCCTTCTCCGGCGACCCGCAACCTTTCCCAACATCAAATCTTTCTCCAGCGACTCCTCTCTTCTCATCAGATGACCAAAGTAGCTGAGCTTTAACTTTAGAATTTGACCCTCCAATGAGCAGTCAGGGTTTATGGTCGACAATATCGACTGATTTGATCTTCTGGCAGTCCAAGGAACTCTCAAGAGTCTTCGCCAGCACCACTTTTCAAACGCGTCAATTCTTCGGCGGTCAGCCTTTTTCACAGTCCAACTCTCGCATCCATACATCACAACTGAAAAGACCATAGCACGAGTTATACGGATCTTGGTTGGCAGACTAATGTCTCTGCTCTTTACGAGGCGGTCAAGGCTAACCATTGCTCTCTTTCCCAGAAGCAGGCGTCTCCTAATTTCATGGCTGCAGTCTCCTTCCGAGGTAATCTTGGAGCCCAAGAAGAGGAAATCTGTCACAAGCTTCCACTTCTTGCCCATTGATGCTCCAGGACTTAATAGGGCAAGACGCCATGGTCTTTGTCTTTTTAATGTTCAGTTTAAGCCCAAACTTCTCACCCTCTTCTTGTACGCGCATCAGAAGTCTCTTGAGTTCCACTTCACTTTCTGCCATTAAAGTGATATCATCCGCATATCTAAGGTTGTTGATACGTTTTCCAGCAATCTTCACTCCAGCTGAAGACTCGTCCAGACCGGCCTTCCTCATGATGCACTCTGCATATAGGTTAAATAGGCAGGGCGACAGTATGCAGCCTTGCCTCACTCCTTTCTCAATCGGAAACCAACCAGTAAGACCATGCCCAGTTCTAACTGTGGCCTCTTGCCCTTCATACAGATTCCTGAGGAGACAGATGAGGTGAATTGGAACTCCCATCTCTTGGAGAGCTTGCCACAATCTGCTGTGATCTACGCAGTCAAACGCTTTCGCATAATCAATAAAGCAGAAGTAGATGGCTTTCTGAAACTCTCGCTTTTTCCATGATCCAGCGAAGGCTGCCAATTTGGTCTCTAGTTCCTCTGCCCTTTCGAAACCCAGCTTGCACGTCTGGACGCTCCCGATCCACATACTTCTGCAGCCTACCTTAAAGGATTTTCAACATCACCTTGCTAGCATGCGAAATAAGCGCGATCGTGCGGTAGTTGGAACAATCTTTGGTACTGCCTTTCTTTGGAATGGGGATGTAAACTGACCTCCTCCAATCCTGCGGCCACTGCAGGGTTGTCCAAATCTTCTGACATAATGTATGCAGAATGTTAACAGCGTCATGGTTGAGGTTTTGAAGGAACTCAGCTGGAATGCCATCAATTCCTCTAGCTTTGTTCTTAGCAAGGCTGGCTAAGGCCCATTCAGCTTCACTCTTCAGGGTGCCCGGCTCGAGATTAGTAATCACAACCGTCTTATGTTGGGTTTGCACATTCGGGTCCTTCTTGTACAGTTCTTCTGTGTATTCCTGCCACCTCTTCTTTGTCTCTGAGGCTTCAGTGAGGTCCCTGCCTCGTTTGTCCGTTATCACGCCCAGCTTAGCACAGAAGCTCCCTTTGATATATTTGACTGTCTTATACAGAGCTCCTGTGTTCCTCAATTGGCTGTTGGTCTCAACTGCTTGGCACTGTATGTTCAGGAAGGCATTCTTATCTCTTCATGCTATTTTCTGAAAATCCGCATTGAGAACCTTGTATCTTTCTCTTTCCCCCATAACCTTTGTCATCCTCCTTTCCTCAGCTATTTGCAAAGCCTCTTCAGATAACCAGTTTGCTTTCTTGCATTTCTTTTGCTTTGGAACTACCTTAGTAGCAACTTCTTGTATTATATCACGAACATCAGTCCACATCTCTTCGGGCTCTTTGTCTTCTAGATCTAATTCTTGAAATCGATTCCTCACTTCCACAGCATATTCTAATGGAATTTGATCCAGATCACACCTGAAAGGCCTTCTAGTTTTCTATATTTTCCTCAATTAAAGCTTAATTTTGGCAACAAGAAGCTGATGATCGGTGCTACAATCGGCCCCAGGCCTTGTTTTTACTGCTTGTATAGCGCTTCTCCATCTCTGCCGGCAGAGAATATAATCGATCTGATTCCTGTACAGACCCTCCGGTGAAGTCCATGTGTACAGGCGCCTCTTGTGCAGTTGAAAATGAGTATTCGCTATGGTCAGGTTGTTTTCTTGACAAAACTCTACTAGCCTCTGCCAGCTTCATTTGGCTCACCAAGACTTGCCTGTAATTCCGGATATTTCTTCACTCCCGACTTTAGCATTCCAGTCTCCTATGAGAAAAACGACGTCTGATGATGGGGTGCGGTCTAAAAGGCATTGTAGGTCCGCATAAAATCTCAACGTCAGCTTCTTTAGGAGTAGTGGTCGGTGCATAGACTTGGATAACTGTTATGTTGAAAGGGTGACCTTGGATCCGAAGTGAAATCATTCGGTCGTTTATGGGGTTATACCCTAGCACTGCATTGTTCATTCTTCTGTTTACTATGAGAGCGACCCCATTCCTTCTCTTGGATTCGTGCCCACAATAAAAGACATAATGGTCGCCGGAGTTAAATTCTCCAATTCCGGTCCACTTGAGCTCGCTGACACCCAGGATATTAATGTTCAATCTGTTCATTTCTCGCTTGACGACATCCAGTTTACCTTGCGTCATAGATCTTACATTCCATGTTGCTATGTGATATATCTCCTTGCAACATCGGACTTTCCGGTCGCTTCCCGACACATCCACAACTGAGCGTCCTTTTGGCTTTAGCCCAGCCGCTTCATTCGTCCTGGAGCTACTAGGAATCGCCCTTTGTTCATCCCCAGTAACATGTGGGACGCCTTCCAACCTGGGGGGCTCATCTTCCGGCGCCATATCATTAATGTTATTGTGACTGGCCATAGGGTTTTCTTGGCAGGAAATACTGGAATGGTTTGCCATTACCTTCTCCAGTGAATCAGATTTTGTCAGAACTCTCTGCCATGACCTGTCTATCTTGGGTGACCCTACACAGCAGAGCTCACGACTTCCTCGAGTTTCGCAAGCCCCTCCGCCACGACAAGGCAGTGATCCATGAAGGGGCAGTCTATGCTACGAACATCTGAAACCCGCGGCTTTGTTATCCAACAACATTGACCGCGGTGCTAGAATTTTGGCCGAATAAACTCGAATCGGATAGCGGTTCCTTACAGAATAAACACCCGTAAAGTTGTTAGAACTCCCCACAGTAGCTGCTCAAAAAGTAAATAGAGTATATACGCGACCGCGGTGGGTCCAGCAAGTGTCGCGCGATTAGTATTGCTCTGAAAACTGTCGTTATGAAATAGCTACATTGACTAGCTTCACTGCCGAAATTGTTACGGTAGTCAGTCTGTGGAAATGAGTAGAACATAAAAAGAAGGTCGAAAGCTACCGTGCATTTCTTGCTTCCCTCCTATCCCGGCCAGTGGTATACGCCAACACACGAATCTGGTCCGCGTCCGGGTATCATGGCTCCGAGTTCACGAGATGAAGTAAACGAAAGGTGAATTCATCCATAAATTCGCAAAGACTATGAAATAGAATTATCATTTATTCAACACGACTGTGAGTTAGTTATGGAATGGCTCAGACACCGTTAGTATTTTTTCACAATTATTTAAAGGGGATTCATAACGATGTGTCACTTCTTTTGCCCAGAACAAACTGTGCTCATTGCCAATGTCTTTCAATTGTGCATGCGTCAATGGTCAAGGCTTTAAGAGTATTTTTCGACTGCGGCATATGTCTTGGAATACCCATTTGATTTTGTTTGTTCTCAGCTACGGAAAGTTGCGTGTTTGCTACCCTCTGTTAAGGCCATTTGCCCTATGTATGCACGCAAGCAAATATAGTATACGCTTTAACCTACAGTCTGTTACGCTACGGTATATACTGCTTTTATTTCTGCTCGGCGGTTTGGATAGAGAAGGTCAACAGCACATTGAAATCCCCCTTTAAATCGGTATTACATATAGTAAGTCACGAGATAAAAACAGTAGCGTGTTTGAGCTTTTACACCTGCCTGACTTTTCTCATCTATTTTCTGAATCAGTAGGTTTTAAACACATCTGGACAAACGATTTTTGGATATCATATGTTTCTGTGAAAGATCTGGAAAGTCGCGATTGTTTTCTTGTGCCTAAAGTGCGAACCCATTATGACGAGCGTCTTCGAAAACATTATCTTCCTTCTGTTCTTAACTGTTTACCTAAAGAAATATTTTTCGCTAACTCCAAGGAGATAGTGAAAGCATGTCTTGTCAAATTACGTTGTTAGTTCCGGTATTCTGTGTGATGCTATGTTTTTACATGTTTTTTTTTTCCTCTATTTACGTATATTTTTGCGTTTCTTTCTTCTCCATTCTTTTTTTTTTCTTTTTTTTTTTAGCTTATCTGGTTGGTATATGCCTTTTATCCTGTCTGCCGACGGGCACTGCCACTCAAGCCTTCTGAGGCTTTGGCAGGCCAACATTTGTACTGCTAAGAGGAAATAAAAACTTTATTATTATTATTGTCACGAAGACAGGGATTTATGGGAAACGGCAACGGGGGCAGAGACACAGTCAAGACAGGGGTTCACGGGAAACGGTAACACATAGACACAGGTTCAAGAGTCCACAGTCCTAGCTAGCCGAAGCGTACGAGAGTCTACAACTTCTTCGTCTTTCAAGCGCTACCTCAAACCGCCAGGTGACGTCATCATCATCATCATCATCATCATCATCATCATTATTATTATTATTATTATTATTATTATTATTATTATTATTATTATTATTATTATTATTATTATTATTATTAATAAAGATGCCCACAACTTGTAGTCAGGCTTGTATTTCTTGGCCCAAAGGTGGCAGCACATTTGATCTCGCCTGTTTGGGCCATTTAAAAAGCTCTCCAGAAATTTCTCGTCGTAGCATGCTTGCCACACACACCTCAAGAAAAAAACAAGAAAAAAGGCGAACAGCGGAATCTGGCACAGAACTACGGACAGCACGGTCTACGATCTGCTCTCCATAGCTGCCTCATCATCGTTAGCGGCCGATGTCTCGCAATCAGCTGCCGTTTCGCGGCAACGCTAGCAGGGCGGGAGTGCCAGCAGTTGGCGGAATTGCGGCGCCCTTTCCACTTTGTTTCTGACAGCGGCAGCGGCCCCAAGTGGTTTTCGAGGTTATTTGGCACGCGCTCGCGCGTTCCTGTTCATATTGCTCATCACAGTACTCAATATTGTGATGTGCCATTTGAAAATACTGAGTGCTGACGTTATTTGGTATTTTATTGGCGCCGGCTTATGTGAGCGGCATACACAGCCGACGGCATTCATTCATTCATTCATTCATTCATTCATTCATTCATTCATTCATTCATTCATTCATTCGGCGCACAAGCAACACTATAAGCTAGCCGACCGCATTCATGCGGTGTATGCCGCTCATATCAACTGACGCCAGCATCCCAAATAAGGTGACGTATTTTCAAATATATTGCACGCATTGTAATGAAGTAGGTGTTGCGATGATCGAATCAGCCTCGAAGCACTTGCACCTTATGGCACCTGGTGCGAAACGCACACACCTTTTGCTGTTAACGACTGAAGTCCACATGCATATTATGCATGCCGCATATGCACGTGTTTGCTTTTTAGACGTGGCTTGAAGTACGCGTCGTCGTTTCCTTGGCGAGCACGGGCTTCAGTCCAGTTGACGAGTGCAATAACGAGTCTCTTCGCCGTTCGTCACAACACGCAAGCCATCGTAATGAAGCATCGTTACAAGGTAATATTTGCTTTCACAGGTAAGGTGTCACGGCCTTTACAAAAGATTCAACGGATGACGCGTTAATAACTTCGTAAGGTAAGGCGTGCCACTCCCCAATAGTTCTGGGAAAGAAAGAAAAGCGGTAAGCATTGGTTTTACCTTGCGGCATTACAATTGTCTTACTGTGCTTTCCCCTCGTTTTTCTGTATTTATTAAATTGTATGTAAGTGTTAAAATTTATTCTGACATGTTTGTTAGTAATATTATACATCATTTGTAAGCGGAGTAGTTTACGGCGCATTTATAGCGTTGGGAGTCCAGCTCGTATTTTGAGATCCGTGACAGAGACACCTCTATTGTAAGCGTTGTAGATAAACCTTAGCCCTTTCTTTTGCACCCTTCTTGGTGTGAGGGCCCCACGCAGTGTCTGCGTAGTCGAGTAATGGCCTGACGAGCGTTGTGAAGGCTGCAAGTTTTGTTGCACTGGTGCAGTGCTTCATACGGTGTTTTAGCAGCCAAAGCTTTTTCAGTGACGCCGAAACAACATAATCAACATGTGCGTTCCACGTTAACTTTGAGTCAATTATAACCCCCAGGTATTTAAAGCTGTCAACCTGCCTGACATCCACATTATTAATTTTGTAGGAATGTAATAACGGTTTTTTTCTTTCTTGTTACCATCATATGAGCACATTTTGAGGCATTCAGGTTCATACGCCAGGAGTTGCACCAGTGGCTAAGTGCCGAAAGATAATCACACAGGACAGCCTGATCGTGCACTGAATCAATGTTCTAGTACACAATGCAGTCATCAGCAAAGAATCGGCATTGCACAGAGGAATTCAAAAAAAGATCTTTTATATAAATAAAAAAAAAAAAGAGGGCCAAGGACAGAGCCTTGCGGTACTCCAGATAATACAGGGACAGGTGAAGAATTCGAGTTTCCTACATAGACATACTCTTTTCGGTCAGAGGAAATATTTCCTTGTAACGATGCTTCATTTTTTCCTCGCCGTCTGGGTGCCTTTCGAACTTTGGATTTCCTTTCTGTGCATTTTGTATTTCAACCGTATGTCAATCGATGCATTTCGATCTTTGCATTTTCTTTCTGTGCATTTTGAATGTCACCCGTATGCTCTTTTTCCTGCCGTTAAAATGCAACTCTGCACGGTTTCAGGAGCATTGTAACCACTCCTGCTTTGACTGCCAAGAGGCAGTTGGCAATATTTAATAAATAAATAAATAAATAAATAAATAAATAAATAAATAAATAAATAAATAAATAAATAAATAAATAAACAAACAAATAAATAAATAAATAAATAAATAAATAAATAAATAAATAAATAAATAAATAAATAAATAAATAAATAAATAAATAAATAAATAATAAGCCGTAGTCTGCTTCCATGCGACGGCAGCAACTACACCCTTTCGGCACTAACCGCTGAGGAGGTGCAGATTTCTCTTGAACTTTGCATGAACTCGGCCTGCACGACATCTGCGCTTTTTGAAACAAACAACTTCGCGCAGAAGACCATGTTTCACCGCTGAAACAAATGGCAAAGTGCAGCAACACAAGAACCAGTTCAAGTAATGCAGGTGAATCGAGCGGATAGGTCTTTTGGCATATAGCAGCAGACGCTATAGGCACGACAAGTTTTTGTCCCAATGCACGCACTATACCCACGTCATGAGAGTGGATTGCTTGTTGCTCGAGCTATAGTGGCAGTGATGCTGACACGTGGGAAATTTATCATGTGGGAAGAACAAGGAACAAAAGGGACAAAGAGAAATTTATTTTTAGCCCGCAGAAAATGACGTAAATTTTTGCTATTGCTGGACACTGTTGTTCCAAATGGGGTTTCTTAGTAATATTTATATAGATAAAGTTAAAAGGCCAGCGTGACCTGTTTTGGGAACAGAAATTAGAAAAGCATCCTTCTTAAATTGACGACCACACGGAGAGCAACGAAACGAAAATGGTAGGTGCAATGCGAGGCGGGAAGCGTGGTGAATGCGTAAAGGAACAAACGAAAGTTAATGACATTCCAGTCCACATCAGGAAGAAGAAGTGGGCATGGACAGGTCATATAGCAGGGGGTCTCTAAGGGTGACAGATTGGATTTCAGGGAAAGGCAAGCGTAGCACAGGAAGCAGGAAGTAAGGTGGGCGTATAAGATTAGGAAGTCTGCAGGGATTCAATAGTGTCTGCTGGCACAGGACCGTGTTCGTTGGAGAGATGTATACGAGAGGTGTTTGCCCTGCAGTAGGTGTAGCCAGGCTGATAATGATGACGAAACTCGTGTTTAGTCACTTCCGTTAAACACTCAATGTTTTGTAGCTGTGCCTTAGTGACCCAGTCGACCGGTCACAATTTTAGTGACTTTTTTTTTTTTTTTGCTCACCGCAATCCTTAACGTATTAGCCTGAAAAACGACAACGATCCCGTAGGAGTGCATGCAGTGCTTCTAATGGTAACGCACTCCATTTTATGTTACATTCAAGCTTCCTCATAATTATTTCTTGCTCAAAAAATACGAAACGCGGATAAAAAGCGCAACCGGAATTGATATCTGCAAACCAAAATAGTACTGAACGCATGCATTTTGAGCAACCAAAGACCAAAGAGAAGAGCGTAACAATTATTGCCTAGCGGATTTTTTTTACTGGCGCTAAAGTAAAAATTATGAAGTCAGAAGGACTGTGTCCAGCATTGCAATTCTGATGTCTTCATTGCCACCATCCGTGGTCTGGCTCATAGAAAGTCGCATGAACCCTTTTAGGCGAGGGCTGAGGCTATGTTGAAAGAGACACGACTGCTGAGAGAAGATATAGTTTGATGCTTGATATATGTGTTCACGGTTCTGCCTCGTCAATCCCACCTCCAATTAGCGGAAGTAGATGACGTAATGGAGTTAAAATTACCATTACGAAATAAAATATTCCGTGAATAAACACAGTAATTCACGGTAATTCAAAGGGAAGTCAAAAAGCAACCATAAATTAATTTAACCGCAAGAAATTGCAGAATAAGAAAAAAAAAGGGGTTTTATAATTTATCAGTACAGACCCCAGCACGTCCACCGCAGCTGTTCCAGCGTTTCAGCTGTGCGCGTTTTTAAGAAGAAAAAAAAAATCTGTTAGGTTCACCATACATGCACCCGTAGTCACCTTATCATTCATACTCAGCTTCATCAACCGACGGTGAAGTTACGTTTCTAAATATGCTCTGAAGCTCACAAACCTGCTGAATCAGCCATACAGACGTTCCGTATCATTGTACTTCATTCTTTGGTTAATATCGTTTGGTTTTATTGCGAACGCGCTTGTAACCAAGCATGACAGGTTTCACCGATTTCCGTATCACGGCCACTGTCCGTATCCTGGTTTCTGTCCACCTAACCACGTGTTCCTATGGCAACAACAAAACATAGTTTTGATGTACATGGTTATACTGTGAGTTGCTATGAGTGACCACGACTACCATTAGGTAAAGGTGAAGGATAATTGACCGAATAAATACAAATTTAATCCGTTTTAAGCTCAGTTAGGAAATGAAGTCTGAACGTGTCTGAACGCACATTGGCGTAATTAGCCAACCTAGGTCTAAAGGTCTTAAGATCACATTGGTGTCATATACCTTTCAGCTTCATTAGGCTTTAAGCTAAGCCTGAAAAGCCTAAGACCACTTAGTGCGAAGCACTTCTAGCGTTCGCACGTAACAGCTGAGCTCAGCTATGGCTTCGAAGCACTGCAGAATCTGCATTGAAGTAGTGCGAAAGCACGGATGCTGCTGTTGGTTGCTTCTGGTTGCTTAATTCATTTCTTGTTTACTCATTTTAGTCTGGTACTTTCAAACTGCGAGCCAATCCCTTCCTATGCCCTTTGTTGGCTCTACTTCCTGTTGCGCGACGTCACATCCTGTACGTCACATCAATTCACTTCTTGTTTATTTATTTTAGTCTTTGATACTTTCAAACTGCGCGCCAATCCCTTCCTTAGCCCTTTTTCGGCTCTACTTCTGGTTGCGTGACGTCACATCCTTGACGTCACATTAATTCACTTCTTAATTACCCATTTTAGTATTCGATACTTTCAACTTGCGCGCCAATCCCTTCCTATGGCCTTTTTCATCTACTTCCGGTTGCGTGACGTCAGATCCTTGACGTCACCCTAATTGACTGATTTAATTAACTATTTCAGTACTTGATACATTCAAATCTGGCTCCAAGCCATTCGCTAATGAGACCATTTCCGCCTTTACTTTTTCATTTTTGCCTCTAATTACCTGATTACCTTACTGGTCTAATTATTTTTTTGCACTCAACACTGCGTCACTCTCTATCGATTGACACCAGTCATTAACCTCTACGACTTCTCTGTTACTCACAACTGCTGCGTGCGGACACGATTTTGCAAATTGCGCGCCAGCCCCTTCCCATGCCCTTTACCGGCTCTACTTCCGGTTGCGTGACGTCACATCATCCACGTCACATTAATTCATTTCTTCTTTATTCATTTTTGTCTTTGGTGCTTTCAAATTGAGCGCCAATCGTCCCTATGCCCTTTTTAGGCTCTACTTCCGGTTGCGTGACGTCATCCTAACTGACTGCTAATTAACTACTTTGGTCTTTGGTACGTTGAAATTGCACGCCAATCCCTTTCTATGCCCTTTTTTGGCTCGACTTTAGGTTGCGTGACGTCACATCCTTGGCGTCACCTTGTTGACTGATTTAAAATACTATTTTAGTATTTGATGCATTCAAATGTGGCGCCAAGCCATTGGCTAATCAGACCATTTTCGCCTTTCCTTTTTCATATTTTGCCTCTAATTAATGACCTTATTAATTTATTGGTCTAATTACTTTTCGCACAGAACATTACGTCACCCTCTATCGATCGATACCACTCATTAAATAAACTCTACGACTTCTCAATTACTCACAACTGCTGTGAACACAATTTTGCGTGTTTTGCCTCTAATTAATTACCTAATTGCCTTATTGGCCTAATTATTATTTCGGACACACCATTACGTCACCTAATATCGATTCACCCCACTCATTAACCTCTACCACTTCTCAAATATTCACAACTGCTGAGTACAACTTTTATATTTTGTGCCTGTAATTAATTACCTAATTAACTTATCGGCGTAATTATTTTATCGGCACCAATATTACGTCACCCTGTATCGATTGACACCACTCATTAGCCTCTACCGCTTCTCAATTACTCGCAACTGCTGCGGACACGATTTTGCGGACGCGGTCTGCGGACAGAAATCTGTGAACATAGCGAAGTAATGCTCTCGCATTAAAAAATATTATCCCTGGCGTCATGCGCTGCGTCACTGTCCACTAATAAGGAAATAACATAGCCGGAGTAGAACCGTACCCAGTAAGATTACTGCTTTTGATAGGAATTTTAAGGTTGTTTTTTTAATTGCCCACACAACAGATGTAAGAAAGTGAATTGAAATATCGAGCAGTGTTGCGTACGATTCAAGCAATGGTTTAAACAGAATGAACCAAACGAAATGCGAATTCAATGTTACTGTTCGAAAAAAAGAAAATCCAAGTTTCTTCTGGCTTCGTGTAGAAATAAAATAAAATACTGACGTGTGACCTGCCCCCCCCCCCC
>JAJIZL010052842.1:0-10035 GCA_023969395.1 Amblyomma maculatum | reverse complement strand
AGCAGCGACTGACTGATGCTGCTGACGCCGATAGTGAGTCAACCCCAGCTGCGGAGTTGGTTTCAGGGACAACGCCGCCGATGCCGACGCAAACAATATGATACCCTCGCTTCCGCAGCGCCAAGAACCAGGTCTAGCCGTGGGAAGGTGGTCACGTATTCGTCGACGTGCCGGGGCCTACGTGAAATAACCGGCGCGTCTGCAACTGAAGAGCACCCTATCCGCCACACAGGAACAGGGGGGGGGGACCCTCCCCTCCTCTTTCTGCATGGCGGCGACGGTGTTCTATGCAGTCACGTTATCTTGACTCTCTAGCGGCGTCAGCGGCATCCAGCGGTATCAGTCGGTCGCTGCTAGCGCTGGGGGGATGAAAGGGGGGCGGAGCTGGTTACGAGGCCGACGACGACGCCGACGCCGACGACGACGCGAAACCCAGGAACGGACGCCAAAGAGCTGCGCTCTAAAAAGCGAGAGTGGAAGTTGAATACCCCAAAGCCTTCTGTGATGGGCTGCCTCGCGAGCTGCTTCCGGGCGACACGCGAGAGAGAGAGAAAGAGAGAGAAGGCAGAGAGGTTAACCAGGAAAGCTTCCGGTTTGCTACCCTGCACTGGGGAAGGGGAATGAGGAGTTTAAAGGAGAAAGATAGAAGAGAATGATAGGAAAGGTAAGGCGGCGAGGAGCACAGTCACAGTTTCTCAATCAAGTTTGTGTCTCTCATAAAACACATAGTGCTTTGAAGGCTTTGCCGTTAGACGCCTTCTGTGGCCATGGGCCGATGATTTTCTCCTCTGTGAAAGGACGGCTGTCAAGATGGTCCAGAGCCGAACGCAGCGCATATCTTTCGCTTGAAAAAGCAGGGCACTCGCAAAGGAGATGCTGTGTGGTCTCTTCGCAGCGACACGCGAAATTTTCTAAAAACCCAGAACCTGAGCGACAGCGACGATGCGGCAATGCTTTGGCGGCCCTCAGCCAACCGCGCAACAAAGGAAATGATAAAGCGTGTCTCGCGAAACGAGCATGAACAAACAAAGAATACAGAAGTGATTCGCGTGCTAGATTCATAATGATAAGGCCGCATGCCTGCGGCTGCCGAAAGAGAACAAATAAGCATCTGAATGGTTCGCGGCAATATAAATAACGAAAAATAGCACCTAGCGTGTCCCAATTAGAATGATTTGCAGCCACATACATTGATAACATGTCGGCTAATGTCCGGTGGAAGAATTCACTAAGGCCATTAGTCTGCGGGTGGTAGGCCGTAATGGGGTAATGTGCTGTAATGCAACATTGCTCAGGAGGGATGATACCCCCTCGGGTAGAAATAAATGTCCACGGCCACTCGGCAGTTCCCGCGGCGCTACATGATGAAGTATTAAGTGGTGTAACATTCGAAAATGGCAACATCGCGCGCCATAGCAAAGCGAGGGCGGTGGTTTAGGCTTATCGGGTGAGATGATGCACTGATGCGATGATCCAGCGGTTTCCGGTTCACTGTAGGAAATTGATCCGTAGATGCCAATTCCGACCCGGTCGAAAGGCCTGGATGGGTAAGGGAGACCGGCATGGGGCCGGTAGAATGGCTATGACCGAGCTTGTGGTGTTGACAATAGGGCAGTAGCAAAGCCCGGCCATCATAACAATAGGGCCGGTAGAATGGCTATGACCGAGCTTGTGGCGTTGACAATAGGGCAGTAGCAAAGCCTGGCCATCATAACAACAGTTCTTGAAGGCACCAGCTTGAGCCGCTGGCTGCACATTGTTGAATAAAGCGCGTGTTTCCGAGCATAAGTGCTGATGAATCACAAGCAGCCGCTTTCGGCCTCACGGCGGAGTGTTCAAAGCACATAAATAACGGAAGGGTTCGAAAGAAAATTGAGAAGGGACACTACCCAGAGATCCTTGGACTGCTCGATTACCTCATTGCTCAAAGACAAGGAAGCGCAGTCGACGGGGAACAGCAAATAATTTCAGAGGGCGGAATGGAGAGAGACTATGAATCAGAATCGTTATGCTTTCTTCCAGAGCGATACGCCGCCCTAATATCACATTCCTAAAAACAAAACTTCCATCAAGCAAGTAGGCTATTTGGTATTTTTTCGGGAGGACAGCCAACAACAACAAAAAAAATGATGCTCCATAACTGCCTCGAATGGTCTGCGTAAGGTCGCCATTCCCGCTCATGGCACGGCGTTGCCCGCATGCTGTAAACTACCACTGACCGAAGGAACGTAGTTAAGCAAGGGGACTCAAGATCTCTCTTTAGAAGTGTGGATGAGCAAGTGTGGCTCTGGATTGATAAAGTAACAAAAGAACGGAGAGCGGATACCACTCACAGGGTTCCCACGATCCATTTAAAAAGGCGGCTTTGTATGCCTTAGTTAGGTATGAAAGTATGATAGTTGTATGAAAGTTAGGTGGGCAGATGAGATTAAGAAGTTCGCAGGGGTCAAGTGGATGCAGCTAGCACAGAACCGGGTTAAGTGGAGAAATATGGGAGAGGCTTTCGCCCTGCAGTGGGTATAATCAGGCTGATGATGATGATGATGTATGCCTTAGCGCTTATCAAGATTGGACAGAAATCTTTACTTCATATGAGTGCGGCCCTGCCCATTAGGAGGGTCTGATGTGCAGACTAAAGATTTCGTCGCCTTAGTGCACTCACCTTCGCTGACTGCGCTGAGTGCATAGAGGTCACCCTATTTTGAGAGAAAGCAGATGCGATCGAGAACGGCTAACTGTTCTGAAGTTATACGTATTGCTGGGCTAGTTGGAGCATATTTTTCGTTATCAATTCAACGCAAAACAAGACGAGCACGAGAATGAGAGTAAGGAGGATGCCGGATTTAGCGAACAGTTACTCGCCATGGCCGGCTGGGAGGAAGAAGTAACGATTCGAAACAAGTGAGCATTCGAAACCTCGAGTTCCTTGCGAAAACTACCTTCTGAACCACACAGAAAATTTCTCAGCCGCGCCAAACGAGTCGGTTCACGTACAAACCAGCCTCTAGTGTCATACGCAGTGGCCCATGGCGCCCAGCCGATGACGTCCAGCAGTTTTATCCCGTCATGCACTTCCCATTGCCAAAGCGAGCCACTGTGATTATCAAAATCTGCTGGTACGCTCCGACGTTCACTCTCCATCAGGGGCTGAAAAACTATGACCAGCCCATCGCTCTCCCAAGTTCGTGCTGGACGCCGACTTCAAAGTTCCGGAAAGTTGTTCATGTCGAAGCCCGGGCCTTAATTAATGGTCCGCGCCGGGGGCGGCGACGTAAACAACGACCCGTTTCGATTAACTCTTTTCGCTCAGCCCTCGCGCGAACGAAGCGCGCCGCCTAGAATGTCTGCGCTATCTCGGGGAAAAATTTCCGCTGGGCGCGCCTCGTATTTACACCGGCTCGAAACCCGCATGCTTCCGCGCAGATTCCGCACGGATGAGCGCAATTAATTCGCCGCTGTCGATCTTCATCGCCGCATTGCATATACTTACGCCGAGCGCTGTTTGGTAAAAAGGGGGTCTCGTGCGCACCGTCAAAGCGCGCCAGCATGATGCACAGCTCCTACGTAGTTGCGTGCGGATGCTCCGAAGATTGCGCGCGCGATCGGCACGTGCGTGCGCCTTTTACGGCGCGTTCGCGCGCTCGTCGTTCGTCCGCGTAGATGGGCCGCACATTTATTAGGGCCAAATAATTTTCCCTCCGTCGCTGCTCAGCCATTTTGCGGAGCCAGCGGCGATATTGCGCGCCGGAAGCGCTCCGGGGGTCCCGCGGAAGCTGATGGATGCCAGCTTCGGTGAGCCGCCCTGGTCGTCGACGACGTTCTAATGGCGTATCTATTCGCCGGGTTGTATCGCGCCGACTAATGAGTAGCTGTTACACCACCGGCTGGACATCCAAGTGCACCCGGATGGATAGCGCACGTCGTTCGGAACGCCGAGGGTATTTATCTTCGCCCTCTTCCTACGACACTCGCCTGCGCTGTGTGTGCGCAACCAAATTTTAAACGCAACCGATCGAGAAATTTACGAATGATTCCTGGCGGCCCTCCATGTAACGCAGATGTCCGATCACTGGCTGCAAATTACCGAACCGGCCAATTGCTTTATAGGCAGCTATGTTTATAACGCTGGGATAAAGCACAGGAGGGTTCAATAAAATTTGAATAAGTGGGTGCGAGGGTGTTTACACAGAGAAGAAAAAATATTGAACTGTGTGATGGGAGAAAAACGAAAATGAGTCGCTGCGAATCACGCCTCATCAGCTGAACGATTTTGAGTTGACCTGCCGCAGAGATGCAATACAGTCACTCCATTCCGCGAAATTACGTGGTGAGTAAAAAAAGAAAAAAACATGCGATAGCAAAACTGACCGGGTAGTACCACTCATTTATTTTTCTGCCTTCCTTTTTGCATCGCGTTACATACTTTTTTGTATTCAGCATTTTCCTTGCACCACGTCCATTGTGCAGTTACCCATGCTATACATTTCTACACACTTTTTTTTTTTATGACCAGGCCTCTCATTGTGCACTTCTCAGGACTTATTAGCCATTTTTTTTTTTTTTCAGTATATAAAAATTCCAGTAGTTGGGATGCAGATGGTTACAGATCCGGTCAGTAAAATATGTTTACACGATATTTCTCCTGTCTTATTCTACATTTAAAACCTGTGTTTTTCGTCAGGTACAGTCTTTGTCAAAAGTGTAGAACCCGGGGGGTCTGCTTCTGAGACGTGTAATGGCATTGATTCAGCATTAGTGGAGGTCCTTCTAATTGGAGAAGGTGGGGCAAAAAATCTTCTTTCCATCAACAGATTTGGAACACTGAAAGTGCTTTTAAGCCGCATGAAGTGGCTCCAAAGCAGACTCCCTGGGATCTAGACGTTTGACAAAGGCTGTACGTTTCCACATAGAATGAAAACTGCTAGAGTAGGGCATTGCATAAGAAAGGTGTCACGCTATATATCAAAACTTATCGCCCAATCTCCGTTCTTCCCGTGTTCTCAAAAGGGGCTCAAAAAAGTCATACAAAATCAGTTGGCATCGTTCTGCTCTAAATTTGAACTCATACAAAAGGCTCAATACGGTTTTCAGAAAAATACGTCAACAGAGCTGGCGCTCCTTGATCAAAAAGAGTACCTGTTAAATAACTTTGAGCAGAAACTTCTAAGCACCGGAATATATGTTGATTTTTCACAGGATTTTTTCCACATAAACCACAGACTCTTACTTGAAAATTTGAACGCTGCGGAATAAGGGACCTCTCATATGAAATCATAAAACCTTATCTAGCAGACAACCAACAGTTTGTTTGTATAAATGGCGTAAATTATCAAGTAATGAAAATAGCCTCATGTGCTCCGCAAGGAAGCATTCTTAGCCCGCTGCTCTAGCCTCTACGTTAATGATACTGTCATCGTTCAGGAGCATGAAAAATTCATAATATATGGCGATGATATAAGTATATTTATTGCACTTATTTCTCCAACCGACCTAATTGCTAAGGCGAATGATCTGCTATTTAGATATAACAACTGTTTAAGAGACAACAGACTAAAAGTAAACGCTAACAAAACAAAAGCTATCATTTTCCGGACTAGAGGTACGCGAGTACCTTCGAATGTTTCCTTAACCTTTCACTCTACTCATGTCAAAATCGTCAATAGCTTTATGACTCTGGGTATTTATATTTGCGACACGCTTCACTGGGATAGTAATGTGATTTTTTTTTTTTTCAAAAAATTAGTCACGCAGTGGGACCCATTATTGGAAATCGTTATAACTGTGCATCTTCAGTAAATTATTTTACTGTTATTTAGTGTGGGGCACAACAACTCAGTTGAACCTCAATAAGATATTATTATTGCAGAAGAAGGCTGCGCGTGTTACTGAAAATGTATCATACACAGAACACAGCGCAGAATGTTTTCAGAAACATAAAAGTATAAGAATTTAACATATGTACACATATATACCTTGCTCCGACACTTTTATTATGTCAATAGAAAAAATAGCACAGCACTACAACAAGCATTTCAAAACTACACCAAACAGTTCCTTTGCGTTCCATACGGCACACATAATTCTGGTAACTACATCGAACTAGAATGAACTATGCGCTCCAAGTGCTTCGCCACAGCTTACCTACACCCCTCGACTGCCTCGAAAACGTAGGCATAAGTATTCCTTGAAGTATTCTTAACTTAGCCCCGACACAATTCAATTCCTTCTTGTACTCGGATCTCGTCAATGACCTTCTCGCATAAGCAATAAATATTCGATGCTTTTTCACTCTGTATTAGTTTCATTCTTGTGTGGAGAAATGTTCCGAAATGTTTTCAAACGAAAACCGCTGCTGTTCAAAAATATTTTCCTTTTCGGTGCAAACGTCTAAGTGCCGTGATATATCATTGTGTATCAATTTTACTGTTTGTATATGTTTAGAGGAGTTTTCATCTAAGAAAAAAAAAATTGTCAACGTTTTCAGAGATCGTGCGTGCATCCCTCTTGCGTTGTTGCTCGCAAAGGGGTCAAGAGCCCCTCAAGCTGCTTCCATGCAGCTTTCTCGTTGGCCTCCTCAATATATTTTATATAAATATAGATTGAGTTGAATTGAATGATTAAAATAAATTAATAAATAAGTAACAAAAATATTTTACCCTCCGGCACCTTCCTCTCAAGCCCTCAATTTACGTACGGACATCACCAGCTGTTTCTCTGAATCACAGGATCTCGATGGCGAGTCTCCAAAATGGAGCAGGCTTTGTGTGAAATGAGGCATTGACTTAAATATGTAAGGCCACAATGCTGAAGTTCATGGCCAACACTTTTTATTGTTTTTTTTTTCTGCACTATATGTCCAGTTCCGTTGAAGATAAGTGCTTGTAAGTTGAATCCCGCCACAACGAATACCGCCACAACGAAATTTCCGCGACAACGAATAATTTTTTATTCCCCGCGAGTATCCTATAAGAATTAATGGCCTAAATTTCTCTGCACAACGAACCATTTTTGCAGAGCGTTTCCGCTTCAACGAAATTTTCGCGTTCAAAATCGAAACCGAAACTAGTTTTATTGGCGAGAAGTCCAAGTCAAATCCAAAGCCACATTAAGCATGAAATCATGTGATTGCAGTTCCGCCATTTTGGCTTTGTGTCGTAGTCGCGTTGTTCACTCGCTGCCTTTCTCTTCGACAACGACGAGTTTTCATCCGCAGGACACGATGGCAACGCAAGTGAAAAAACGCAAAACTCTTTCCCTTGAGCAAAAAGCTCAAATAATCGCCCAAGCAGAAAGCGGAAGGAAGAAAGCGGCAATTGCTGAAGACTTCGGAATTCCTGCAAGTTCGCTGTCAACGATTCTAGGCAATAAGGACAGCGTGAGAATGGCACTTGCTTCAGGCACATCCTCGAAGCACAAAAAGGTGACGCGGCCCCTCCATGAAGAGTTGGACAAAGCAGTGCATGCGTGGTTTGTGGAAGCACGAGCCAGCAACGTCCCCCTGTCCGGAAGCATCGTCCAGCAGAAAGCCTTGAACTATGCATGCCTACTTGGCATTGATGATTTTAAAGCCAGCATTGGCTGGCTAAACCGTTTCAAGGCCCGCCATAACATCGTTGGAAAAGTGTTGTGCGGCGAGTCAATGTCAGCAGACGTGGACGGAGCAGCTGCTTGGAAGGCGAGTAACATGGCCGGAATTTTAAGCAACTTCGCGCCTGCAGACATTTACAACGCCGACGAGACCGGGCTATTCTACGAGATGTTGCCGGCTAGGACGCTCGACTTCAAGGGGCAGCGCTGTTACGGCGGCAAACACAGCAAAAAACGCATCACAGTGCTGCTTTGCACAAACATGGATGGCTCGGACAAGCGTCCGCCGTTAGTCATAGGCAAAAGTGCCAAGCCGCGCTGTTTTAAGGGAACTCGTAGCCTACCTGTGCAGTACAAGGCGAACAACAAGTCATGGATGACCCGCGCTATTTTCACTGAGTGGATGATGGCATTCGACCGCGACATGAAGCGGCAGGGCCGTAAAGTTTGCTTGCTTTTGGACAATTGTTCAGCGCATCACTCCGACGAAGTCAAGCTCACTAACACGGAGCTGAGGTTTTTCCCTCCCAATTGCACGTCTGTCTTACAGCCTCTCGATCAGGGCGTGATTCTTAGCCTGAAGCGCGCTTACCGCGGGAGGTTAATTCAGCGGCTGCTTTTTAACACTGAAACCGGCCGAGACACGAAGGTGGACTTGTACGTGGCACTGCAGATTATGTCTGCTGCCTGGAGCACACTGGGGCGCTCAGTAATTGTGAACTGTTTCAGGCACGCCGGATTTGCCGAAGGTCGACCCGTACACTCTGCTGGCCTAACACCAGGCGTTACAGACGACGACGAAGAGGCGTCACCGGCTCCGGGGATCGCGGCCGCCTGGAAAACGCTGGGAGAAATAGGAACCGTGCCGCCTAATCTCGAGCTCGACGAATACATCGGCGCTGACGCTTGTGTTGTTGTTCACGAAGATGTGAGTGATGAGCAGATCATAAAAGCTGCCCGGAATGATAAGGACTCTTCCGATGAAGAAGACGACGACGTACAGGAAGCGCCGGCTGCGGCAACCGCCGTACAGGTGATGGACGCTTTTGATGTCATCAGGAATTTCGTTGCTGTCCGAGACGACGATGTTGCAATGGGTTTGCTGACCGAGTGCGAAAATCGCGTGACGGCGTTGCTCGCCGTGAAGCGTAAGCAAACCAAGCTTACAGATTTTTGACATTAAACGCCTTTGCTGCTGCTTGGGCAATTCTTTCTGCGTTTCACGTCAAATTTTTGCGATAACGAAGTTCCGCGAGAACGAATTTTTTTTCGTGCACCGTGAATTTCGTTATAGCGGGATTCAACTGTTGGCAGAAGCATATAACACGAAATCAATGTCTGGTCCTCACTGGCATAAATCTCAGCTGTCTTTGCCTTGATATCTTAAATACAACTTTGCTCATTTTTCTCCGCTGAACATTAAAATTGCTGCTCAGGAGTGAAAGTATAAACATCTTTCACTTTTTGTCAAGGTTTGAGCTGCCTAATAGTGAAGTTCAAAATAATAATTAGAAGTTATTTACTACTAATCTGAACTAAACCTTCAAAACTAACAGGCCACAGACGGAACAGTGTACTTATAGGTTGAACTTTCGGCTGGTCGATAACACTTAATAATATATAATCCTGTTTATATTGTCTTGTCGCTTGTCTGTATCAATTTAAAATCCACTATACAAATTCGTAAATGGAATGTTAAATTAGTTAGCATATTTACTTAAGATACGCTGTGAACAAAGGCAATAACTGCATGCAGAATGAGATGACACAGCGGTTGGAGAGTGAACTTCTTGAATTTATCTGTCATTTTATATATTTAATTCGTTGATGATCATAAAAAAATTATCTGCAATTATTTTTGTACAAAAGAAAGTTTTGAGGTATAAAACATCTTTCATTACGAAGAGCTCGACTGCTACACTCACGTACACTGCTGCTTCGCAATATTTGGATAAAAAAGCTGAAACTACATTCAAGGAGAGGGCAGCAGTTTACGGGGCTATCGGGGACAGAAGTAGACTGGATTTCGAGTCTTCCTATATACATTAATAGATTTCTGAAGTTTATATTCGTTTCTGCGTTTTCGCAGTCTTGGCACACGAAAAGTGCTTCTATAAACTTTATCGAAACGATAAACGCATGGCAAATATTTAAACTTACCTGACGTACGTTTCCTTATATATATATAACACAGGACGTTCCACGTCCGCCGCTATGGTTGAGGCTTGCGCTATCAAGGTTCGTTTACAGGCAACATTAATACCCAAGAAAGTAGCACAGCTGCCGATGTAGCGCAGTGGTAAGAGCACAGGACGCCATATTCTGAGGTCATGTGCTCGGTTCCCACCATCGGCCTGTTGTTTTTCCTTCTACTCTGTGTTTAATTATCTTTATTCCTAAAATCATCATAAGGCTAATTCTTTTCAATACCAAAAAAAAAAAAAAAAA
>JAJIZL010052836.1:0-10873 GCA_023969395.1 Amblyomma maculatum | reverse complement strand
CTGTTTCTCTCTCTTTTTGTAATTTATAGTCACAATATTCAATCTTAAGACATTATTTCCGGTAGAACAACGTTTATCTTTGCATTAGTTTTGGCCAAAAGTTGTAGTTCTGCACTCAGTAGCTCACCGGCCCATGATGCTTTGAGCGCCCATGGTGGCTGAACTGGCCGTCTGGAAACTCCATGTAAACGCCCATAGACGGCAGCACAGCTTTACCTCTAGGTAAGAGTAAGAAACCCTATGTTATAAACTAAATGCCCATCATAGTCACTAACTGCATCATCATTCTTACCAATACCATAATTCTTGCGCTAGACAAGAATTGTGATGTGTTTCGAAGAGCCAAACGTAGAGTAGTGGTTTGAGCGCTCGGGTGAGGAAGGGGTTCGATTCCATGTGGAGCCAGTTTTGTTATAGCTACACGTTGTCGTCTACCCATTTGGAGCTCAATTGCTAGCCCACGCGGACATTGGCTCGAGGTGGCGTAGTGAGGTTTCGCTTCAACACCAAAACGTGTTGGAAGATTGTACGGAACGCAATCCCCGGAGAAACGGCACCAAGAAACCACAGCGGTAATTGTGGCGAACACTCCCACTCACGCGTGCGTCTTTCCCGATACAAACGAGTGCGCTCCGATGATTACTAGAGTTAGTTGACCTGGTGCGAAAAGGTGTACACGAGTCACACCCAGAACTCACCGGAAGAACTGTTGGCAAGCACAGCCAGCGTCGCCCCGGTAACTAGTAGCAAAACGACGGCCAGGATCATCACCAAGATCTGTGGCGCTTCTGATTTTCTGGAGGAAAAATGACGCTTGCGGTTTTGTAAAGAGAAATATTTCGCTCAAGTGTTCTCGATTCTTAGTTAATCAAGTGTTCTTGCCTCAGCGAAAGATATCTCCGAGTAACGGGAATCTTCAACCAAGTAGCCACTGGAAACCTGTCGCCTTTTGTGAAATACAGATATCGAATATATTTTCTTTCTATTTGAATGTAACTGAGACTCCCTTTTAGTAGGTGGAAGTATAGTTTTCTATCTGACCTCATCGTACTCTGTACGTTCTCCGTTGCTATTGGTAAAATTGGAGCGAGCTTTAACTCAACAAGTCGGGTATTCGAGTTTTATTTAAGAGAAATTTGGACTTTTATCTTGTACCATCAAGGCAATGATTTCTGAGCTGCAATCTGAAATTTGTTGCAAAGGTCATTAATTTACCGACACAAACACCTCCTTCATCAAAAGAAATCACGGAAAACTTGCTGTGTGGTAAGCGCAAATACATTTACGAGATGAACTTAGGGCAGCTGTTTTTGACCCGTCAGTGGGTTTTGGTTGCTCTTTTCATTCCAGACCTTGGCATAAAATGCGGCCTCTGTGATTCGAACAGCACAGTCCACACCCCTCTTTATATTTGTGTCTATTCCTCATTTGTTGGAATAAGTCATGAAGCATTTAAAGCCAAAATAGAGCACTTAGGATCTGTAAACCTGTGTTCACATTGTCTGTCTTTCTCCTACTTTAAATTGATTGATTAGACCGATGCTGCTAGGAAGATCTATTATGTAAAATTTAGCCCGAGAGTGCAGGTATTACCTTAATGCTGTTTTATTAGGTTTATAAGTGCGGGAAAAGCATACTCAATTAAATATCTTCAAACAAGAAGGTAGAAAATACAAGGTTTAGACTTTCCGATCGAGTGCCTTTCTTGAATTGTTCTGTGGTGGAAATGCCTTCCCGTTTAATATTCTAATGAATAATATCAGTATGTATCTTATTTATAGATTCCACATTGATAAGATATAAAATTAAAGTAGTATGCTGCTGTCTCCAAATTTACTGGATGGGATATAAATCACAACATACTAACTTATATATACCTCACTAACCTACTTTTGTTTAGAACGTTTGAGTGGCTCACTTACCGGTCCTCGACTCCTGAAACCGCAAAATGTGAAACACGTCAATGATGTTTCGTGACTAAACAATATACTCTCTCAGGTCATAAAACAGCAATTTCCGGTAAAGGAATAAACCCATATTCAAACCTGGCCATAAGCATGATGTGGGGTTCTCCAAATTGAGACCTCCTGATTAGCAGCCTCATCATCGAGACCTGCAACTGGTGGATGCATGACTCTGGTGTATCAATCTACTCCCTTCATCGCAAAAAGATATTCTGTCAGTGTTTACTAGGATTAGTTATTCATTGCATCCCAGAAAAAAAAGGTAATTGAGAATATGTGGAGAGACACTGGACGATATGCAGGACACTGGAAGAAGGGTTAACGACAATTTGAAAAACCAATTTGCAGATCCTTTTCATCTTTTCGGTCAAGAGACATGTATGTATAGAAGCATAGTTATGCACGTACAGATGCCGAAACGGTTTACTGTCAGAGCTCAAAAAAGCACATCACGGCATGTCGTGAATGCAAGGTTCATAATCAGTTTCCTATCTCCCACATCGCCTATCACAACTGCTGTTTGAGTGAGTAAGTGCACAAGCTTCAAATAAATAAATAACTGCTAGCGTTCAAGAAAATAAATATATTGCAGAACTGAAGCCTGTACGCTCGCTAGCTTTGAAACCTCCGAGGCAGAAAGCTAAAAGATAGAAACAATTTTAAAAGAAGCAATACCATTATATGAAGTAATCAGTCACACATCGTGATAACCGTTACTTTCTTATAAAATCTGCCTAAAGATGACCGTTTGCTTATCACCACCTGCGGGGAACTTGCACTGTGAAAACATCAACAGAATGGCGTCGACGACGCCACCGTCTATAGTCTGAGCGAACGATACAAATTAAGCGTAATGCGTTTCTTCTGAAGCCTTGTTTATACATCAGCTGAGAAAAAACGTCGTTGAACAGCAGCAGCGGAATTCCTAAAATAATTAAAACTTGATTGGAAATGAGAAATTGTTTCCTTACCGTTTTTTCAATAATAAATTTTACTAAAAAGATTTGCTCACTTGGCAGATACCAAGACAAAGAAAAAAAAACAAGAACGATCAAGAAGAGTGCACATCGAAGCTCAGAAAAATGCTTCTCAGTACTGATGTGCGGTAAATGTAATCATTCATTGCATACATCTTATGTAACTCGTGACCTAAGGCACATACTATCTAAATCGCCTTTAAAAGTTAGACCGTTCCAGAACACGTGTTTCTTAACTGATTAGGCTCATTTCATTTATTTGTTGAACAAAGAACACAAGTAGAGGCAACAGAGAAAACGGTACCTACCAATATTAGTGCATGACTGCCATTATTGTAGTTGGACGTTCTTTTTCAAAGTAATGTTTAGTACGTTTCGCTCAGCAGCTTTTCGTCATCCGCCTCCTGAACGCGCTTTGATTCAGCACGGGGAGCCCTTTCCGCTTACTGTTAACCAGACATATTCCGGTACCGTCGATGACACCAACCATTGCGTATACAGGGTTACCAATTTTAATAGCCCGATATCCTCCCCATTCTTCAACCAGCATGTAGTCACTTTATCTTCCCCGGCTGGTTTTTCCCTTGTTGTAGCTTCTAAAGCTTTCTTAACCTCGTCCTTTGTCACTGATGGAACGTCTGACTGCTCTTCACTACTGCCAATCTCATTATTATCTTGACTACTACTCTAAACAGCAGTATAGAGCTCCGGTCTACTTTGATTCTCTTGTACATATTCTTGACATGACCTGCCCTGTACATTTGCGCATACATCTCAATTTTGCCTGATCTATAATTACGCCTTCATCGCTTGAAGACTGCCCCCGTTAATTAGAGCATGCTCGACCTTCTCTTCATAATACTTCCTTATCTGGGGATTTGCGCAGGAATTTATGCGGCACCTTGGTTTAAGGACAGACGATCGAAGAATTCAGCCTGTACCGCCGCTAAGCAATATACCAGTTTATCAGAATACCCACGAGTGCGGAAGTAATATATGGTAAAAAGCAGCAAACGTTCATGTCGCAGCAATAGAGAGAGCCGCAGGTTAGAATCTCTAATAGCAGTCGGCTTTTAAGGTACCGACAAAAACAAAAGTTAGTATGGGTTTACGGTTCCTGTTTACATGGTTGTGCAGGTGTAGTGAACTAAAGAATCCAGCTCGTTTCGTTTGTAGTTTGTGGGGTTTAATGTCCCAAAGCGACTCAGGCTATGAGAGACGCCGTAGTGGAGGACTCCGAAAATTTCGACCACCTGGGGTTCTTTAACATGCACTGACATCGCACAGCACACGGGCGCCTTTTTTGCTTTTTCGCCTCCAGCGAAAAGCGGCCGCCGAGGCCGGGATTCGATCCTGCGAACAGCAGTCGAGCGCCGTAACCACTGCGCCACACCGGCGGGGTCAGAGTCTATTGGTATTCATCCATATCGGTATTCTGCGAGCGGCGCAAGACCTCCGTGTCTCAATCATAAGAGCCAAGTGAACAACCGAAGAGCTAGCACAGAGAGGATTTCAGATAGTACAAGGCTTTGCAGTGCCAATTTAGGCATCGATCGTCATTTCGTTCTTTGCTTCGCTTATATAAATTCAGTTGTAGTATGAGGTAATAGTTTTGGCTGGTTTATGCACAGCAAGGAGGCATCATTGTTTATCAGAACGATCGACAGAAAGACTAGACTCGCTGTTTGTGTTTTTCGGTATCATATTAGTATTATTGACTATAGCTCTTGCGTTGCAAGAAAGCAATTTAGTGACAGCAAGGAACTATTATTAACAAATGCAGCTGCGACAGTTTATGTTGCGAAAACACGGCCGCTGCATTCATCTTACCAAAATAAGTTTTCTGATTTTGTCTAAACCATGTAAATAGAACGATGACCTGAGTGCACGCCACCATTTCAAGTATTACTGGATAGTTTCGTTTCGCCTACTACGCTAACACTTGTCCTATATATTTTTTAACTGTTATTTCTCTGGCCACACGTTATTGGCTCTCGCGTTCGTAGATGATCATGTAATTGTAATTATTTATGTTTCGCAGAAGAGCGCACAACTGATAATCCAGATTTCGTACGTCGGTGTATATCCAGGTGTGTCTATATTTATTTCGTGATTACATTTCCTGGATTTCGTATGCATTCTTGCAATTTTCCAGCATTTGACATAAATGTTTTAGTTTTGCTATATATATTTAAGTGAGAGCATGGCCCCGTATTTTTTTTATGGTCTTTCGAGAAGTCTTTTTTTTTGGAGAGGCAGTGGTATTTCTGCTGCTGAATAAAATTCTTCACACGAATCCACAGCAACAAGAGAGTTCGAGCGGAAATACTTACCGGACACGTCGAATAGCTGCAGCTCTGAAAAGCAGGTACCAAATTTTTCTGCGTGCTACTCAAATCACGGTTTCTGTTAGGGCCGTCGGGATATAAAAAAAAAAAAATTCGAGCGTAAGCTGTACTACTCAGTGTTTAACTTCGCATTTGCCCTTGCTGGATCCGAATGACCTTGAGTGATGACAGATGCTCCGCCATCCTATCCTACAAAACAAACTGAAATTAAAAAAAAAAATCATTTAAAAACCGCGCAATGAAAATATATCGTTAAAGATGTATGTAAACTGTTTTGATTAAAGGAACGCCGCAGTGATTCTGAGTCTCTCGGTGGACCGCAAAGGGAAAGGAGCCAGGGAGGTGGGAGTGCAAGAAGCAGTGGAGAAAAGGGTGGCGTAGTGGTGGGCTCCGGAAAAGTTTAGACTATCTGAGGATCTTTAACGTGCGCTAGCATTGTACCGCACATTGTACCGCAAGGCATGCAGTTGCGTTTCGCCTTCATCGAAACGCAACTGCATGCCTTGGTCGACTATTGATACAGGCAAAACGCAAAAGTTCTGCTATAGTCTATGGCTACAAAGAACGCAGAGCGTTTCAGTTATTCAAATCGTCAAATCATGTACAAGTCGCCAAACCACACAGAACCACGCTTCACAAAGCTTTCGCTCCTAACTCTAAGTTTAAGCCACGCTTACACCATCACCACATTTGCGGCATCTTGCAAGCTATCCAGAACGAAATTAGTAGAATGCTTAAATAAATAAGTCAATATATTGATACGTGGCAGAAGGTTAGTACATGAAACCACAATGGTTATGATGTAATAAGTGCTCTGGCAAGCACCAACCGTTGCCTCAGCTTTGTCATCTCTCACTCCATCGTAGTCCTCCTCAGTGGTATATACGTAACAATATGAAAGGCCGAGCCAGTTGGCACGGCTGATTGTATAAGTGCAATGGAATCGACATATAAGTGAATTGCGATTTCACACTCCTGCGTATGCCGTACCTGAGGTTTTTAAGCACTAGCGCTTAGCATTTCGGGATATTACGCAGCCTTCGCACCACACACGAATATATCTGCCACGCATAGTTTATACTTTTTCGGCAAGGTTACGGAATCGAGACGTTCAAGAGATGAAATTCTAATTAAAACAAGAGAGAGGAAGACAAATATCACAATAACTAAAGGGTGTCGGAGAGATCAAGTTTAGAAATCCATGCTGCGATTTAATATCAATTTATTTTGCGAAGTGCTTTGTAATGTCGTGAATCGTGTTTTCTTTGCTTCGACAAGATTTGTAATTAGCTGGCATCAATAATACCCCTTTTTACTCTGGGCTTTAAATAGGGTGATAATAATAAACTGTAGAACGTTAGAAATCGGTCCGACCTGAGCACAATTTCGACGATGCCGGCAGTAAATATTCACAATCATACTTTTCATCAAAATTTTCGAGCCAGTGCTAAGTGACAGCGTGCTTCCTGAGTGCATATTCACCGCGATGACAGCGCTCTCATCCGGGAGGTAGCTTATATCTTACCAGACTGGCGCCCGTTGTTGGGACCAGGAACGAGGGTTTTCGGCGTGCTGTAACTCAGCATTTTTGTTTTAATTTATGGGCTTCCTTTCAGGAAGACTGAAATGAAAATAGCTATGAAAAGGGTTGCTTCGTTAGAACTTCTTTAGCAGCACTCGGCAGGTATCCTTTTCGCGAATGAGAACTCGGACACTTTTTTATTGTGGTATTGAAAAAGTATGTAGGCAGACAGAAAGAAGAAATTAACTGCCGTTACGAACACCTACTGGAAGCACATTTTTTATTTAAGTCAGGAAGGGCACATTAGCATTTGAATTTTCAGTTCATTCAAGCTGAAACGTGCTGAATATTTACAATAAATATATGTAGAACGAGAACGAGAGGATGGCTTACACGGTATGAAAGAGCACTGAATAAGAGGAGAGGGGGGGGGGGGGGGGGGAGGAGCCTCAGTTCGCAGGTCGAGCCAACGTTTTGATTACCCAAATGAAGACGAGTCCACTTGTCGAAACGTTAGCTCGACCTGCGTACTGAGGCTCCTCCCCCCTCTACCCTTATTCACTGCTCTTTCATACTATAAATGTAACCTTTTAACAAATATGGGGCTTGTTAAATGTTTTATCTTACAATTATTCATTCGCCGATGGCCTAAGTTCACAAATTCAGCACTGTTTCTCAATAAAATAGTTCGGTCTCCTTTCAGTGTAAACCGCGCCGTAGGTGTTGCAGTCGGCATAGACGATATAGATCCTAACTAATAAAAGCATAACTCCGACGATTCATAGTGGCGTTGTGACATCACCTGGAACTGATTGGTCGCTAGTTAATGGGTGATGTGACGACGCCATATGATATGACAAGTTGGCAGCTATAAGCATGGTTCGGCAAACGAAAACTGAGCCCTTTGACCCAGAGTCAGGCTACCCCTTGGCCATGCAGGCATACATGTACGACTTAGTTAAAGATGTGCTTTATAACAACCAACTTTGCTGTCCAGTTTATATAAGTAAGAATACCGGAAATATTAGAGCCATAGAAGCGATTATGCATCAAGTGATTGGCAACGTTGAGAGAATAAAATGTTGGTAATTTAAACTTGCAAGTGAAGCTATATTCAGCGGTTAGCAGTTTAGGTCGTACACAAGCATTCAAGTGTTCGTTCGTAAACCAGAGTTCGGAAAGTTATGAAAATTAGGCACAGACTTCATTCTGCGTCAGGTTCGACTGGACGTATTCACCGTTTGGTTACTATTAAAGCGACTCCACATGCCATGAATCATAGTTAAAGATAAGAGAAGAAAAGTCTCCGATCCTGAACAAAATTGGCAATTAAAAAATCTACGTTTTATGCGCTACCACAGGAACTGAAGTCTGCATTTCTATGCACTTTCAATACCTACATGAAATGAGAACTAGCTAAGACACCCTAGTTTAAAATGGAATGCTGCAATGATACAATGAATTGGGGAGAATCTTCTCTGTTATATTCTCTGGAAAGAAAGTCTGGCACAATGTCAGCAAGGCTTGGTAAACGCTTTATTAAAATAAAGCGAAATACGACTGGAGAAGAAACGTTGATCCGCTACGATTCTACGATAGCTATTCAAAATGGTTGATTTACCTAGAGCTCTTAAAGTCATTTAGGAGTTAAACTTGAGTATGAAGGGGAAGCTCTAGACCAAAGTACAACAGAAAAACACAATTTACTTTGCAGCTTCTGGAAACAGTCTATGTAGATGTTATCGTGAAGAGGAATCTGTGCAAGACACATGTTAACGTCCTTGACAAATAATTTATTACAGGATCATCACTTTTTGCACTCTCGAATTTCGCCACATTTACGGTGATGCCTCATTCGGACAAGCATTCGAAAAAAATTACAGGACTACGCTCTACTAAACTCAAGAGCGGAAAGGAGCAAAACAACTTTACACGACTCTTTTCACTGACCTAACTGTCATTCTCATCCCAGCTATTATCATTATCAATATCACTATCGCTACTGTTACCATTTTATCACTACCACTAACTGCAGCGTGTCTACTGTAATTATGACAAATGGTATCATCATTGTCAAGCTCCTATCATCCCCGCGCTAGACAAGGAGAATGACGATCGGCTTTTCATAAGCCCGATATGGTGTAGTGGTTTTCATGCTCGGCTGGAGATCAGAGGGATAGTGGCTCGGTTCCCGGTAGAGACAGAGTGTCAGTTGGTGCGAACATTTCGGAAGTTTGCAGCCAACGCATTCTGGGAATATTCTTGCAGCATAAAAGCAAGGAAGGGTTTCGGCTTAAAATGATAGCCACCGGAGAGTCGGACACCAAGGCCAAAACAACGAGGTCATATCATCCCAGTAGAAAAAAAAAAACTACAGAACTGTGACATAAAAACGACAAAATATCCTTTAGTTCTGTTTTTCTGTAGTTTTTCAGGTTTTTCTGTAGTTCTGTAGTACTTTTCTGTACTTCTGTAGTTTTTCTGTAGTATATTGCTGTTGTAGTTCTGTAGCACTGTCCTGTCGTAACTACAGAAATTTCTGATGTACTACAAAAGGTTCTGTTGTCACAACAGGTTTCCCCATCAAAACGGCACAGAAATTCTGTCGTAACATCTGAAACGTTTCTGTAGTTTATTTGACTGGCTGCCCTGAAAACTTCATTAGACCACTATGCCATATCGGCAGCTGCTTTCTTGACGCGTTCAACTGCCAGTCTTTCCCACTTCATATCCTCCACCAACGTGCACCAAAGATCCTCATTCGAACTGCTTCATCTTAAAGGTTTAAAATAACTGTTATAAAACTAGGCAGCACGGTAGAATGGGGCAGAGCAAAGCTACAAGAAGCGAAACTTAGCGAAGAGACTTGTGAACTTTCGATTTGCATTTATAATCACGCTCAGCTGAGCTAAACTCGCAATTCCATCCATTTTCCTGTCTGCACTACAAACATGCTAACGACATTATTAGTTGTTTGCAGCGAAATATGAGCTTTAGAAGCACACACTGGTTCTCCCAAGCTGTCTGCGTTCTTTTTTGCTGCACTAAATAATTTGGTCAGAACTAGAAAGAACAAGCTACGTCTTTATTTCTACGGGTTTTTGAACTGACGCTATGCAGCTGTGAAGTTTGCCTCGACGCAAAAGCTAATCGGGATATCCAAAAGCAATGAGTTGTGGTACTGACCAGAGGAACTGTCAACCTTTATATTGTTCTGCTCTAAACATTGGTTCATAAATAACGGAATAACGCTTTAAAAAGATGTTTGAAAGGTTCTGGTTTACGCTGCTGCTCATTTTGTTCGCCACTTGATTTATGAAACATGCGAGAGATGTGGGTTTGAATTGTGCTGTCTATTCTATTTCGCCGACATGGTAATTATTGTTTGGTTTTATGATACTACTGTCCTATATTCAAAGAAGTAACGTGCACTGGAGCAATACTTAGCAATATCTGTGGCGCTTAAGTGACCCCGCATTCATTATTTTACAGTAATAATAATAATATCAATAATAACATTAAGTAGTGTACAGGCAAGAAAAAGCGCAGTATCTGTCACACGTTACCTGTGCCACCAGAACCACGCAGTAATGGAAGGGGGAATAAGGCAGGGAAAGCGAAAAAAAAAAAAAGGTGCCGTAGTTGAGGGTTCCAGGGTAATTTTGAACACCTGGGTGGCTGTTCCTGACCCTACGGGGCTGGGACGGATAGGTAACTGCCGCTTGCGGCGGTGGCTAGCCTGCCGACATAATTTTATCTGTTGTACGCCGTCATTGCACCCGCTACTATTTCGGTCCGCACGGTGCATTGGAGCTGGCTCTGTTACAGAGACAGTAGCAGACCCGTGCATTCGTTTCCTTCTTCCTTCAGTCGCAACAAACTAACAAACAACTACAGGGTCTTGAATATTTGGGGGCTGGGATTTAAAAAATTCCTATGCAAAATCTACTTCCCCATTCGAGCTGAAATAACGTTCACAAAGTAGCAAAATATCGTCTACGTTATCTGATAAGAGATTCAACATCGGTACTTGCCTAGATTTTCCGAAATCGAGGAAAAACT
>JAJIZL010052835.1:0-10548 GCA_023969395.1 Amblyomma maculatum | reverse complement strand
GGCAGCGGTACGCTACCCCAGGCACTCGCGATCCCCACACGTAACAACTGGTAGGCATCGGTGGGACGACCAAGCCGTAACCGTGGTTGGAGGGACGAGGCAGACGATACCGTCGTCCAACAACTGGTGAACAGCGGAGAGACGAGGACGACCAAGCAGTGACCGTGGTCGGTGAATCGAGCCAGGCCTGACCGAGGTGCAACATCTGGTGGGAAGAGCGGAGATGTCCGAGGCGTGACCCGTGAATCAAAGCAGCTCAGCGGAAAGTCGGGAGCAGTGCAACGAGCCCTGTGTGATGACTGGTTGCCTGCAGCGGAACGACTGCGTTGGATTCTTGGCTGCGAGGTTTGGTGAGTGCGGGACTTTCTTCTACTGAGTTTTGCCAGGCTTTTGTTAAGTAGAGAACAGAGCTGGTAATTGTGTTGTCGTTGTTGCTGGGTTAAGTGCAGCAAGGCAATAGAGGGCAGTAGAGAAGGCAGCACTCGGAACAGCCATGAATTTGGATTTGAAGTCGTTGCGCAAACCGAAATTGCTGGAGCTTGCGGAGGAGTTGGGTCTGAATTTGTCAGGCAAACTCAAAAAACCAGAAGTGTTAAAGGCTATTCTTGCGTTGGAAGCTGAAGATGACGAGCTTTTGGAATGCCTTGAGATCATTGCCGAACGTCACGAGGAAGAGGAACGTGAACGTAGGGAACGTCGCGAGGAGAGAGAAAAGCAGTCTGCCCGCGTAATGAAACTAATACAGCTGGAGGCGTCAGCACATGGAATGAGCGCGGAAAAGCTTTGCAATGCCATTAACAATGCCATGCGGTGTAACGGTTCAATACCGCGAGATGGCCTACCACCGTTCCTCATCGCCGAGGATATGGCAGATTATTTGGCAGACTTTGAGAATATCTGCAGAAGTAAACGCTTCGAGCGAGATAGTTGGGCGCAGAAGTTGGTAGCTCTTCTTTCCGCTGAAGCGTTGGAAGAAATCAAGCGATTGGTTGGCGACCGCTTGAAAAATTACGATGAACTAAAAGAGTCATTGCTGATACGATATCAGATAACGCCTCAGGATCTTCGGAAGAGATATGAGAGCGAGAAACATTGTAACGAGGCATACTTTGATTTGGCCTACCAGTTGAAAGCCGCTGTAAGCGAATGGCTAGAGAGTGCGGAAGTTTCGGAGCAAATCGAACTTGCACCGGAGTGTGAGAAACAGCTTTGGGAAGCGGCCGAGCAACGTGACCGCAGTAGCGAGCCGACCGAGCCTCAAACAGAAGAGCATCGTGTTACCTTGGTCCAGCCACTAGCTGAGACGGTTAGCACAGGCTTAATCGGCGAGAAGTCCGAAGTGACGCCGTTAAGCGAGGTAAACTGCATGCGGACCCAAGTAGCTGTAGGAGATACAGTTCCATCAATTGAGTGTGGGGAACTGATAATAGCTGAACCGCCTCTCGAGTTAAATGCAGAAGCTGGTCTAGAGCGTGGCAGAGATGGAAATCAGCTAGGAAATGAGAAAATTTCGGTTTCCGAAATCAGCTGTGTCGTAGAGCAGGGCACGCAGAAAAACGAAGTGCCGATCTGGGAAACTGCGCAGCCCGCGAGTTGTGATCAGCCAGGGCAGACCGACGAGGAGTGCGCGTCCGCTTGCGAAGGCGACAGCGAACGACCAGAGCAGAGTCAGAATAGTTCGTGCTCCGAAACCACGCTAGGTTGTATTCGCGAAAGCAACCCCAGTGCGAACGCGGACGTGGCACACATGACCCTCACGCAATCCGAAGCGCCCCAGCTGTCGAAAGAGCTGGATCGTGCGCCGGTTAACGCTGAGCGATGCGGCTCATCGGAGGACCCGTGTAACGTGAGTGGCGAGCCAGAGGAAATGCCTAGCTTGAGGGCTGGCATAAGCGGTTGTTCGGATTTGACTGAAAGTGAGTCATGCGATGCAGCCGCGGCGCCGCCAGAGGAACTGCCTAGCTTGAGGGCTGGCATGAGCGGTTGTTGTTCGGACTTGTCTGAAGGTGAGTCATGCGCAGCTGGCCTCGATGCAGACGCGGCACCGCACTTTGACTGCTTTGACCAATTCGATGACACCGGTGTCCTACTAGCTCCGGTTACCGCTAGCTTGCCAGAGCTCGCGCCGAAAGAAAGTGGAACTAGAGTATCCAAGTGCTGCCACCGAAAAACGCGGAAGGGCAGGCACGAGAAAGATCGCTGCCGTCGTAAGGAGAGCAAGCTCAAACGACTGCCAAACGAAAGCAGAAGGGTAGTATTCGAGCGCTGCCGACGAAAAACGCGAAAATGCAGGCGCGAGAAAGAATGCTGCCATCGTAAGGAGAGCAAACTCCAAAGATTGCAACAAGAAAGCAGAAAGCCTGTGTTCCAGTGCTGCCGTAGAAAAAAACGGAAAGGCAGGCGCGAGAAAGAATGGAGCAAGTTGAGGCAGTCGCGAAAAAGAAAGCGACTATCCCGAAGGCACAAATGCGCCCGTGCCGAGAAAATGCGTGACTGGTGCGCAACCCGTAAGGAAAGGGATAGGTTGTTCCGAAAAGCGAGTGACTCGTGCTCGTATGTTTCTTTGCATAGAAACAGGAAGGTAAGGCTGTTCCGTGAAACGGACAACCGAAGCTTTAGTGAAAAGGGTGATCTGAACGGTAATGCCGATGGCTTAAGTCGAAGCCCATAACGTGAGAAGAAGCCTCAGTTTTCACTTGTTGGTGTTTTTCTTCCTGACTCAGGATTTTGAACAGATTGCATTGTATTATTTTTGTTTGGGAATGCTGTTTTGAAAATGCGTTTTTCAAATTTGTGGACGAGTTCCAAGTGCTGCTAAGCTGCCCTTTAATATAGAAGGGGGCATAAGAGGGAAATAGTCTGGCAAAACTTAGTGAAGATTGTGCCGTGCTTGCTGGCTGAACGGTTGAGTTTTTAGCGTGGTTGTGACGTTGTGGGTTGTCAGCAAACTATCCTGAAGACAAGTTGCAGAGTGCCTTGGAAACCCGGACTTGCCAAGGACTTCTTCAGGCTGACTGGCTCAAGAGAAGCTGAGACGGACGACCCCGGCTAGCAGCAACATCCCGATCCCTCCGGACAGCGGATGCAGTCCCCTGCCCTTCGGGATCTCCCTTCCCCGGCGGGGCAGTCTGTTACGTTTCTCCACCGAGAAGTGGGACAGCTGACGCGGCCACCGCATAGCAACCAGCAGAACCGCGAGCGGATCGGCCATTTCGACGCCGTTCATCGGCCGCGCAACGCTTCCTCCCGCCGACAAGTCTCAGCGTGTTCCTGCCACGTGCCAAATGTGTGTGCGTGCGTGTGTGTGCAAAAGCTGGCCAAGCCTGGAGCTCGAGGGAGAGAGCGTCGCCCTCTCCTGTCTGCAGGAGGTGGAGGAGATGAGGTCGGAACACCTGCGATTGAGTCATTCGTCGTGAACCAACATGTTTGGCTCTCCCTTTCCTCTGAGGGTTTACCCTTTCCCTGTGAACTGGAAAAACTATAAAAAGCAGCGGCCGACTCCGCTGAGATAGAGACTACTTTGACGCGCCGTTGGCACGACGCTAGACACCAGCTGTGTGAGAGTGTGTCTGTAATCTCTCCGGGTCAGCTTCACTGCCCGTTTCTTCATGATGTTGCAGTAAAGGTTGTTTCGTTAAAAGACGCCTCGTCTTTGCTGGCACCTTTGATGCCGTCCGCCGTCCACGGAGCCGCCAGGCCAACGCTACCGAGGGGCCGCGCGCCGCACGTAATAACAGCTGGCAGCGGTACGCTACCCCAGGCACTCGCGATCCCCACACGTAACAAAGGCCACTGCACCGCACACACATCTGTGCATGTGGGTGGGTACTGAAAACTTTGTGAGCAGCAGTTATGATCCAGAACAGAAAAGCTGTCATTAGTAAAATTGATACAAAAGCTACTCTTGCAACGTAGAGGTCAGGAAATGCAGGCTAACCGAACCTATCTGAAAATACATTTCTACAGAGCGTGAAATAGCAGCCACTAAACTAACAATATTCTCCAAGAGCTCTGAACAGCTGAAGCAATGAAGCTTGCCGCATAATAAAACATTTTTCACTTTAACGTTGTCCTGTTAAATGTAACGCGACACCACGCAAAACTAGCCGTTCGCAAAACCGCGGCCTGGCCTACCGCGGCCGGCGAGCACGCCATGTTGGCTTGCCTTTCATACACGACTTTGTGAAGCGCAGACCACCACGCTGAGCTGAACTGCCCGAAATGCCTCGCAGTTTTACAAGAATGCAACATTTCTCACCTTGCGGTTGCCCTGTTAAACGCGACACCACGCAAAACTAGCCGTTCGCAAAACCTCGCGCCATGTCACATGTCATCACGGCCGGCGAGCCATATTGGCGAGCGTCTTGTCATGCCTGTTGGTTGCCCTTCATGTGCGACTTTGTGAAGCGCAGACCGCCATACTGAGCTAAACTGCCTGAAATACTGCGTAGTTTGACAAGAAAGTCAAGAATGAAACGTTTCTCACTTTACCGTTGCTCTGCTAAACGCGACACTTAGCAAAACTAGCCGTTCGGCAAACTGCTTCATCATGGCCGCACCGGCCGGCGAACACGCCATTTTGGCGCAACGGCGTGCCTTGATGCCCTCACATGCCACTTTGTCAAGCGTTACGAGCTAAACTGTTCGAAATGAAGCTGTTTCCCGAGAACACAACATATTACACCTCGCCGTGATTGGGAACCGCCAGAGTTACGGCGTAACGAACTGCGCCTGAACAGCCGGCGCGCCTGTTCACGAGCTGCGAAACTTATTGGCACCGGCCGGCATGGTCAGCGTAAACTGCTTGAAATGCAGCGTAGTTAAGCAAAAAACGTTGCTCACCTTGCCGTCGTTTCAAACCGCTGTCGTTCCGCGCAGCAGCCCACGAGAGGTCTGTGCCGCACAAGCGCGGTGAGGCACGAGCACACAGCTTCCTTCGACAACTTCTTGTCGTCTGCTAGCGCTCCGGCGGGCTGCCGCTGCAGCGAGTGCCGTCGCGCGCGCGTCCGCGCATGCGCACGTTGGTGCCGCCATCCATCAATCGGCGGCAGCGCAAAAAGTCGCGCGTCATTTCCTGGGGCCAGTTTTCGCCGAGTGACCGCTCTTTACCAATCTCTTTCTCTATGGTACGACGGCCTTAATCTGGTGACTTCACGGCTTAAAATAACTCGGTCTTTGGCGAATATTGTTTTCCCAGCGCTGTCAGCGGCTCAAAGGTGACATATGGTTCAACCTATACCTATTCCACGTGAAACATCCCAGGCCCCAAAAGGTGTTATCACCGATTCTCAACAAAAAATTGGGGTAACCATCGATCGTGTGAATACATTTTTGGTAAAGTGATGTGCCGAATTTTTTTTTTTCACTAAGCGACTTGCGAAGTTTTAGAGAACACGAAAAAGCTGCTTGCAGTTATATTTAAATCAGGTGGGTAAGCAGGTACAATACCAGATTCTATTTTATATTACCGCAGGCGGGTTGTTCTTTCATTTCATGTCATAACTGCACTCATATAAGGCTTTTCTGCGTTTAATTGGTTCAATAAAAGAGAAAAAATTGTGCGTTTTCAGTCTTTTTTATCATGAACATCGTTCATGGTTTACCCACAACAAACTTTTTTCACTGTTCATCTACCAGTAGAGTTTATGCCAAAATTAATTCAAACTTTCTTCAAAAAGTACTTTTTAGGAACATCAATCCCAAAGTTCGCAAAAGAGATGCTTTTCTTAGATTGAGACCCCAAAAAACATAAAAGCCCTGCGGAGAAAAATACTTGAGAGAGCTTATTAAACACATACATTTCTTATGCCAGCAACCCAATTTTTTTTTTTTTTCAGCAAATTTGTCTTACTCCAGAAATATATCTTTGAAGTTCACAACCACTGTCACCAATCGACAGTTGCGAACTGTGCTGTCAATGCGTAACTTTTGTGCAGCGCCGACCTTTTCTTGGGACACATGTTTACTTTAGCTCGTTCTAACGCCAGCACATTCTCAATAAGTTGATGCCAACAAAACTCTGTCTTGAACGATGCACTTTCCAGCGTTTGACACTCATTTGTGGCCTTTGCGTGGTCAGGAATGGGACAAACTCATTGATGTGACACCTGCTGTGTGACAATCTGTCAATTTTGCAGAAGCAGGAGAATCGCGTTGTCATTCTTTTGCCTTACAGCAGAGCGAAATGGTGGCTTGAACGGGCCCACGGACACGCATAGAAGAAAGGTAAGCCCGCAAAAAAGAAATTTCTCTACATTCGTCTTGTCTGCCTTTTGTTTTCTCATGCCCTCATTTTTCGTTTTAGGTTAAAGCAACCTGCATGTTCACGCCTGTTTTTTTACTTGCATTTCTTGGACGTTTGAGCCTGAGGTGGCGGCAACATGAAGTATTGTAGCAAGCTGGGAATAGTACTGGGGAGATCGTGTCTCCTTGCCTAACACCTTTCCTTCTAGGAATTTCGTTACTTTTTTTTATGCAGAAATATGGTTACTGTGCAGCCGCTATATATATCTTCCAGTGTTTTCACATACGGCTCGCCTCCACCCTGATTTCGCAATGCCTGCATGACTGCCGATGTTTCAACTGAGTCAAATGCTTTTTCGTAATCAATGAATGCTATGTATACTGAGGGCTGGTTTTATCCCGAGCACTTTTCTATCACCAGGTTTATAGTAAGGGTATGATCGGTGGTAGAACGCCCTTTTCGGAAACCTGCCTGAGCTTTTGGTTGATTAAAGTCTAATGTCCTGATTATGTTAGCGATTAGCTATACTAAATACCTTATACGTAACAGGCAGTAAGCTTATTGGTCTGTAATTTTTCAAGTCCTTAGCGTCCCCTTTCTTATGAATTAGGATAATGTTAGCGTTCTTCCATGATTTTGCTACTTTCGATGTCGTCAGGCATTGCGTATACAGGGTGGCCACTTTTATAGCACGATATCACCTCCGCCCTTCAACAAATCTTTATTACCTGATCCTCCCCAACTGATTTCTCCCTTTTCATAGCTTCTAAGGCTTTCTCAACCTAGCCCTTCGTTATTGTCGGAAAGTGATCGCTCTTCATTACGGCCAATTTCATTCTTGTCCTGACTACTATGGCTAGTCTAGAGGTCCCTATAGAACTCCTCGACTGCTTTGATTATATTATCCATGTTAGTAATGAAATTGCCCGCCTGGTCCCTCAGTGCATACATCTGATTTTTGTCTATACCTAATTTCCTCTTTGCTGCTTTCAGGTTACGGCCGTTCTTTAGAGCACGCTCAATTTTCTCCATGTTATACTCCTTATATCGGCCACCTTGGGCCTATTTATTTGCTTTCATACCTCTACCAGTTCCCTCCGGTATGTTGGATTGGAGGCTTTCATTGGAGAATTGGAGGATTTCATACTTTGGCATTTCTTAATCAAATCTTTCGTCTCCTTAGACAATTTGCCGGTATCCTCTCTAACAATTCTACCGCCTACGTCTACCGCACACTCAGTAATGATATCTCTGAAGTTACTGTTCATTCCTTCTAGGCTAAGGTCGGCTTCTTCGGTTAGCACTGATTATCTATTCTGCAGCAACAGCCTGAATTCTACTTTTCCCCTTAAATCTAATTCGTTCATGAACTTCTTCCTCACTAATCTGTTTCACTCCCTCTTCAAATCCAGATTAATTCGAGACCTTTGTCATAATGTGGTCACCGCATCGCACCTTTCCGATTACCTCTACATCCTACACAATGCCGGGGTTCGAACACAGTATGAAACCGATTTCATTTTCAGTCTCCCAGTTAAGGCTTTTCATGGCCGCTTCCTGTTCTCCTGTTTGCTGAAGAAGGCATTCATGATTCTGAAGTTACTGCGCTCTGTAAACTTAACTAGTAACTCCCTAATGATATTCCTAGAACCAATGCCATAGTCACCCGCTACCTTGTTTCCAACTTGCTTTTCCCTACCTTGGTGTTGAAGTCCCCCATTAGCAAAGTAGACTACGTCTTTGCTTCCCCATTCCCAATTCTACATCTTCGTAGAAGCTTTCAACTGTCTGGTCATGATGACTACAAGTAGGCGCGTATAGGTTTGTACAACCTTCAGTTTATACAGCTTACTAACCTTAACAATAATGCTATAGAAATCCTCTATATCACCAGCTATATCCCTACTGACAAGGAACCTTATTCCTAGCTCTCGTCTCCCCGGTAAACCTCGAAAAACAATGCATGTCCGCCCTTCAGTACAATATAAGTCTCGTTTGGCCTCCTAACCTCACTAAGCCCTATCACACCCCACTTCATACCATCTAATTCCTCTAACGGTACTGCTAGACTAGCCCCAATAGCCAGGGTTCTAGCATTAAACGTTTCCAGGGGGTTTCCAAAGGCAGCCTGACTATAGAGCCAGAGATTCTTAGCACTGGCAACGTTGCAGGTATGGTGGCTAGTTGCAGGTCTGACCGCCGCCGTGGTCAGTTGCTTTGCAGCCGCTGCGGCCTGAGGAACGGGGGCTTGTTGGATTATTCATAGGAGGCTATGACCAGTTACTACACCAGGGTGGCCAAATCCTGTTCTGGTGAGGGAGCGGGTTTTCCGGAGGTGTTCACCGGAGAGGTCGCAACTGAAGCCTGTTGATGCAATTCCATCGCCACTCGAACTTTTTTAATCCGGTGGCTAATTTTACGGCACCGGGATTCGAATGACGGCCCTCTTGCACGCGAGGCAGATGTTCTACCTCTACGTCACCTCGCCTGGCTGAGATGGCTAAGGTACTTCGTCTCTAGAGTTCAATTCTACGCCGGTTTAATCCTGCTGAAAGTTCTGTTCTTACTGTTCTTTTACACGCGCATTTTTCGGACCCTACTTTGAAGTTTTATAATGTGTGTAACTTGAGAACAAGCACAATTACGACGAATTAATACGCCGAAAATAGCCCCCAGATGACCTATAGGAACGGAAGTAAAGAAGAAAAGCAAGAAACCGTAAAGATATTGCACTAACCACTTTAAACTTTATTTGTTGCTTTTCACTTTATGTTTGTTCATACTCGTTGTCGTGAGACAGGGTGCTGTCATCGTTTTTGTTGCGCGAGATGCGCCGAAATTTATCGCGAAAGCTCCCAGCCACGCGCTTCTCTTTCTATAGAATGTTCTCGGTTATGCTAGTCACATTATGCGCCTTTATCTAGATGTTTCTGTGGCGGCTTTAAATTGAGCCCTAACAAGTGCACCGGGCATTCGTAGTCCGACGACCGCCTGAGTACTATTGCTGCTACCGACGCCGCCATGTTAGTTCTTTTGCGGGTGCAAATCAGCCCAATAAAAAGTTGATTCTATTGTACACCTGTCGCTTCCATCGTTGTCTACTGCATTGTCACCCCACGTGACATCTGGTGGAGATTCTGACCATCATGTTCCGGACTTCTCCTACAAGGCGATAAGACAACCCTGCTCGCGTCGCCCCGGTACACCTGCCCAAACTCCACCTATCCAGCCGCCGACTCCAAAGTTTACCGCCAGACCGCGGGTTATTGCCGGATCCCACTATACCCCGGAAAGACGCCTCAACACAGACAATGGCTCAAAACCAAACATCTATTCCGCTGATCTTCCAGCAGCTCCGACAGCCGCCAATTATCAGTGGAGCACAGGCAGAAGACTCAGAGGACTGGCTGCATTTAACAGTTGAAAAGACGCCTGGAAGCTTCGAAACGTGTTTTCACACTGGATGGGGCCGCTTGAGCGTGGTGTGAAAACCACGAGTCATCCCTAACGACACGGGCGGAATTCAGTAAAGAATCATTCTAGGTATTTTCCAGTGTCACGAGGAAAGAGAGAACTGAACTGCTCCATCAGTCTAATGTCCAGCTCCCTAATGAGTCAGTCCTGGCTTATGTAGAACAAAAATGGAGAGCCTTTTCTACTCGCGGATCCCGACATGCCCGAAAAAGGAAGGTGCAGTTTCTAATGCGAGGCGCCAAAGACACGTTTTCTCGGTTTTGTCAGGAATCCCCCCGAAAACCACTGACGAGTTCATTGAGGAAGCTTCCACAACGGAGAGGACCCTTGACTTCCGATTCCGGCAGTACAATCGCTCAGCTCACATCTTACTCATCCATCCCGATGAAACGTCTCTGGGCAACGATAACCGTGGGATATCATTCGAGAGGTCGTTCGAGGGAAGTCCGACGGTTGCTGCCGTCATTCCAATAACCTTAGGTGACTACGCTCGCGAACGTCATCCGTGAAATGGTCCAACAAGTGCTGGGTGTTCCTCTAGCGACAACTCCGCCTGGTCTGAGCCCATTGCGATGAACTACGCTGGAGCATTGAGCCGCATCAAGAAAACAAGCTTCTTTCGAACGCCGCTCCGATGAACGACGGACGGACGGATGGACGGATGGACGTATGGATGGATGGATGGATGGATGGATGGATGGATGGATGGATGGATGGATGGATGGATGGATGGATGGATGGACGGACGGATGGATGGATGGATGGATGGATGGATGGATGGATGGATGGATGGATGGATGGACGGACGGACGGACGGACGGATGGACGGA
>JAJIZL010052832.1:0-15561 GCA_023969395.1 Amblyomma maculatum | reverse complement strand
GGTCTCTAACAATCCATACAGACTCACAAACAGCATGCCGCAACTATATTCGCGGCAGAATCGGGCACAGAGCGCTCCGCATACTTTGCTCTGGGGGCCACATGACACAACCAAACGAAGAACCAATCAAGCATACGATAGTATGGACGCTGGCACACGCGGGAGTAACAGGGAACCAAGAGGCGGAGAGGATAGCTCGAGGGTACACTTATTACCGAGCATCCAACGTAGGCGACCTCGAGGGGAACGAACCTGTACCCCAAGATTATTCGGCAATACTAAACCATTACAAGGGCTGCAGAAAGCGGTATCCACCACCACACAACTCCCTTAGCAGAGCATGAAGTCGCATGAAGGCAGATACAAACGGGCTCGTACGCGAACCTACACATACTCAACTAAATGTATCCCACACAATACACTGACAAATGCCCTTGGTGCCAAGAACCACCCGCGCTGTACCCCATAACGTGGGAATGCCAGAGGATAGCGTGGTACCCGTTATAACAAACCCGAGTGCGGAGCAATGGGAGGGAGTGCTCTCCAGCGATCGCCGAGTCGACCAAGGTCTGATTCGGCGAGCACAAATGGCAGCAGCATCCAGCGAAGCCCTGGACTAAGGTCAACCGACCTTTGTGTTAGACGATGGACGACGCCATCTGAAAACCGCAGAAGACAAGCCAATCTAGAGCTTAATAGTTTTTCACTCGCTCACTCACTCACACTTTGACATAGAGGCAGAGAGAGAGAGAGTAGAACTTTTTATTTAAATCAGCGGATGAAGGAGCTGCGGCCCCCCGTCGCTTGGGATGGATGGCGAGGGCCCGCCTCAGACGCAGGCTGGCAGATGTTGGCCAGCGGCTTCCCAGACCAGCTGGATGGCGGCTAGCTGGAGCCCACGGTCTGAGCAGCGCAGCATGGTCTCCCTGAGTTGCGGCGTCAGATTTAGGCCCTTTTTGAAAGGAAAGGAGGAGTTTCAGATTATCTGTCGGAGGATTCCTCTCGAGTAACAGTTTATACAGACTTCTGATCTTTCTGCTGGGAGCATATGGTTCACCAGGAGAGGGTGTGGGAATGTCCCAGTCTGAAAGCGACGCCAGGCGATGAATAGTTGGTTCACAGGAAGGGAAAGACGCAGTATCTGTCACACTTGTTTCTATGGACACCTCAACCGCGCCGTAAGGATAGGGAGGAAGGTGGGAGTGAAAGTGGAAAGAGAGAAAGAGTAGTCGTAGTGGAGGGCTACGGAGTAATTTCGACCACCTGGGGATCTTTTACGTGCGCTGACATCGCCGGAGATCTAGTTTTCAGGGTAACCGCGGTGATCTATATACCCGACCTGCTCGTTACCGCTGCAACCATAAAAGGGCTTGTCCCTCTTGCAGCATCTATCTACAAATGCTACTTCTTCCGGCTGCAGGCGGCTAAATTTCATACTGAGCATTTGAGTTCTCTTTTCTAGAAGCTCCTAATGGTGTTCGGGATGCATGTATTTTGGCAGCGGGGGTATCTATAGCCTGCTCCGTAATGCAAGGTCTATTTCAGATTTTGGCTGGACGCCTCCGCAAGTGCCGACACCTAGTTTTTCTAGCATGGATCTGCCTGTGCATGTTGGGTGGAGCCGCTCTAGCTGTGAAGTGCGCACCGCTTCAGCGATCTCATCCCATGTGGTATGGATGCCCAGATGCAGGAGTCTAGCATTTTAAGCACAGCGCGGGAGACCAAGGGCTCTTTTAATACTTGATGTAGCGACGTCTCAAATGTTTCAGTCTGACAGACGTGTAGGAACACTATTTTCTTGTGCACTACATTCTATTAGCTCTATACGAATGCCTTTCTAGCAGTGTTGCCAAATAAATATTAGTAGCGCAAGTTGATGCCAGATTTGATGGGCGGACAGTGTGCGGACAGCGGCCGCATAAAATAGCAGGCCCCTATATTTTTCGGAGCTGCTGTTGATGTCGCAACTGAAGAAAGAAGAAAAGGAAAATGTACAGACCTGCTACTGGCTCTGTAGCTGAGCCACCTCTTCTGCCTCATGCGGGCAGAAGAGAAAGTAAAGAAAAAGAAAAGGCGGAGAAAGACGCGCGTCGCAACAGCCGTCGTCCACCCCCGAATTGGTGGCGGGTGCAATGACGGCCTACAACAGATAAAAATATAGTGGCAGGCTAGCCCCCGCCGCAAGCGGCAGTGACCTACCAGTATATGCACAGTTCTCACAATACACAAGATTTACCTTAATTTAAGAGCAAGACACTATAATCCCCACTAGCCTATCTTTCTTGATAGTAAGGTACAATAATACACAGCATATGCTATTCAGTGATATATGATCTCAACATTTAGCACAGCAATCAATGTTTAGTTTAAATTAACAATTAAGCGGTAATTAACACCCACAGGATCAACCACCAACCTATTTTCAGAGCCCTGAACTTTGGCACCTCTGTCTCTTTTGGTACTTTCTTCCTCTCTTCTCTTCGGCGTTTTTCAGCTGTACACACAGAAGTGTGAGGGATACTGCCTGTTTTCGTTCTTCTAGATCAATTTTGAAATTCAGTAACAAACATACGCACAAAGACTGTTTACAGTAGGGCTCACGAGGCTATGTTCGTAATCGTTATAGTGAGAAAGAGTGGAATAAAATTATAGTTTAAACCAGCAATGTGTTTTACGTTAACAGAGCTATCACTCGACATTCGTTTCGGTAGCATCAAACTATTCTATCTTTTTTATATAATAGTTTCGGTCTATTGTGAGAGCTTTTATGTTTCCAAATTCTAGATTTCTTGCCTGATTAGATGCAGGCTCTGGCATTGTATATTTCTTTTGCTCACTTTGCTTGCGTCTTCAAAGTGTCAACAGTGTCCCTTTGAAATTGTCACTGTGTACGCATTTCACATAATGTATTTGATATCATCAATCCATATTTTGAATTTTACATGCGCTTCATGATCAACTTGTCATATTGTCGACTTGTGATTTGCAAGCTATCAAGATGCTTCCCCATCGTCATCAATAGAAACATTTCGCATCGTGGAGCCGCCCCCGTGCACCGTTCATCCCCTGGCCATGGTCTATCGTGGGCGGGTCGATACTGTCTCTTCGCGCCACCATCGGCGAATATTACAAAACTGCTCGCTTAGACCGCAGGCTCTACCCCGAACCTCATCTTAATCTCTCCGTTCGGGAGGCTTATGCTCTTCGGCAGATAAAGCTGAATACACTCATAGCCCCTGCACGGCTATATTTGTAAAAATTCCGTTCGTTATCCATCACGCCCCATCTGCCGTTCCCATTATGATAACCTTTCCCACTGCCTATATATGTTCATGCCCGGTTGCATTGCAATCGGGTTTCTATCCCCCCCCCCCCATACTATTTGGATTGATTTAACTGACTGATTTATAGGAGGGGAAAGGCGCAGTAACTGTCTCACTTGTTTTCTGTGGACACCTCAACCGCATCGTAAGGGGAAGGGAGGAAGGTGGGAGTTGAAATGGAAAGAGAGAAAGAGGACCCGTAGTGGAGGGCTACGGAGTAATTTCGACCACCTGGGGATCTTTACCGTGCGACTCCCTACAAACTTTACAAGACTAGATGCCGCTATCGCTTAAAACGGAGAGTGGAGAGCATATTTATAGAGCTTAAAACCAGCGGTGGGCCATAAAGAGACCTAGGCACACATGACAACGCTGGACTAACGGACATTCGCATATGCCCTGTACCATGCCTGTAACGCATGCGCACATCGCATGAAACAAAGGAAAACGAAGAATTTATACATAGCCATCGCACATTGCGCCGGTGCGGTGTATGTGATCTTTTGTGATAAAGAATTTCAGTTTGCTTTAATGTAGCACGTATTATTATATAGCGCATATTCATAATCTGAAACTTTCATTCTCTCCAAACCAATTAAATTGCAAACCATTGGCTTTCAGCGATTCCTTACGGCTGTTATCTATATTGTCAAGAAGCAGTGACAAAAGAAAAGGAATGGGGCAAAGGAGATGTGGGATTTACGCTCCTTATAGCACACGTAGATAACAGCATGCTGTGATGGTCGTTTCATGTTCCTTGTTATTAATAATGCGAAAGCATTATTTTGCTGTGTTCACAGATTTCTCTCAGCAGACCGTGTCCACAGGCCGTGTCCGCAATTCGTGTCCGCAGGCCGTGTCCGCAGACCGTGCCCGCAAAATCGTGTCCGAAGCAAATGTAAGTAATTGGTTTGTGGGGTTTAACGTCCAAAAGCGACTCAGGCTATGAGAGATGCCGTAATAGAGGACTCCAGAAATTTCGACCACGTGGGGGGGTTTAACGTGCACTGACATCGCACAACACACGGGCGCCTTGCTCTTCGCCTCCACCGAAAAGCGGCCGCCGAGGCCGGGAATAGATCCCGCGTCCTTGGGAACAGTAGTCGAGCGTGTGAGTAATTAAGAACTGGTAGTGGTCAATTAGTGGTGTCTATCGATAGAAGGTGACGTAATGTTGTTCCCGAAAAAATAGGTTAATAGGTTATTTAGGTAACTAATTAGAATAACTGGTTCACAGGAAAGGAAAGGCGCAGTATCTGCCACACTTGTTCTGAGGACCTGAACCGAGCGTAAGGGAAGGGAGGAAGGTGGGAGTGAAAGCCGATACAGAGAAAGGAGTGCGTAGTGGATTTAATGTCAAGGATGTGACGTCACGCATCCGGAAGTAGAGCCGAAAAAAGGGCATAGCGCCCATAGCAAGGATTGGCGCGCAATATGAAAGTTCAGTTCAGTCCAGTTAAGTCGTTCAGTCGTGTCCGACTCTTCGCGACCCTATGGACCATATCACGCGACGCTATCCGGTCTCTCACTCTCTTCCTAACACAACTTCATCTGCAGTGCCTCGAGGATGCCATCTAACCATCGCGTTCGCTGCCGACCCCTTCTCAGGTGACCCTCGAACTTTCCCAACATCAAATCTTTCTCGAGCGACTCGAAACGAAGAGGCGTCCGTGTGCTGTGCGATGTCAGCGCACGTTAAAGATCCCCAGGTGGTCGAAATTAGGGTCCGTAGCCCTCCACTACGGCTCCTCTTTCTCTCTTTCCACTTTCACTCCCATCTTCCTCCCTTCCCTTACGGCGCGGTTGCGGTGTCCACAAAAAACAAGTGAGACAGTTACCGCGCCTTTCCCTTCCTATAAATGAAAATATATATATAAATCTCGAGCGACTCCTCTCCTCATCAGATGACCAAAGTAGCTGAGCTTTAACTTTAGAATTTGACCCTCCAATGAGCAGTCAGGGTTTATGGTCGACAATATCGACTGATTTGATCTTCTGGCCGTCCAAGGAACTCTCAAGATCCTCCGCCAGCACCACAATTCAAACGCGTCAGTTCTTCGGCGGTCAGCCTTCACAGTCCAACTCTCGCATCCATACATCACAACTGGAAAGACCATAGCACGAGTTATAGGGATCTTGGTTGGCAGACTATTGTCTCTGCTCTTTATTAGGCGGTCAAGACTAGTCATGGTTCACTTTACCAGAAGCAGGCGTCTCCTAATTTCATGGCTGCAGTCTCCTTCCGGGATAATTTTGGAGCCCAGGAAGAGAAAATCTGTCACAGCGGAATCAAGCAAATGAAGCAACCAGAAGCAACCAACAGCTGCCTCCGTGCTTTCGCATTACTCCAATGCAGATTCTGCAGTGCTCTTTTAATTTTTTTTTCATGCCATGTGCACATGCGTTGCTTATTAACTGAAGTATAAAAGAGCATTATACAATGGTTGAGGAGCAGCCTCTGCAAATATCTGTCACACCTAAATTTCTGTGGACCTCTTGTGCTGTGGGATGTCATTGTTGTTGTTATTGCGACTGTAGAAACTAGGAAAATAAATGCACGGCGCCTGCTATTGGCTCCTACCTCCACTGCCATGTGCGGAAAGAAGAGAAAATATAGAAGAAAGAAAATGGAGACAAAGAGAAAGATGCGCATCGCAACAGCCGTCGTCCAACACCGAAGCGGTGACGAGCGCAATGACGGCCTACAAAAGATGAGAGACAACTTTATTTGCCCCAGATGTCGTGAATTAGGGCAGATGGGTCCTGTGTGGCCCCCAGGTGGGGGCGACATCTTGGGCCCACGAAATGAGTGAAAGTTGTGTGTTCCTATCTGGCTTGGTAAGGAGTTGGTGCCAGCTTTCCGCAGAGGGAGCTGGCAGGAGGGCCCTTGGGGGCGGGTTATTTACGCATCCCCAGAGGATGTGCGCCTGAGTGGCGGGTTCTCCGTTGTTACAATTTGGACATGCGGGGTCGTATTCTCCGTTAGTAATCATTCAGTGGCAGAATAGCCTTCGACGTAAGCGGCGTTTACCAACCCGTCCCAGCCCCGTAGGGCCAGGCAAAGCCATCCTCACTGCCCGGTAAAATTTCCCAGGCGGTAGACCCTACTCCGCAGCCCTCTCTATTATGGCACCCTTTTCTCTATTTCCATTTTCACTCCCACTTTCCTCCCTTTCCTTGCGACATGGTTCAGCTGTCCACAATAAAATCGTGATAGATACTGCACCTGTACCTTCCAGTAAACCCATTAGTATTATTATTATTATTATTATTATTATTAGACTAATCCCGCTGACAGGGAATGGAAGAAGGTGCGAGGAAACTGGAACAGAGAAATAGGAGCCGTAGTGGAGGGGCGCACAGAGCGCACAGGGCGCACAGGCCCGTGCGTTTTCGTTTTCTTCTTCAGACAATCTCTACAACAGAAAGAAGTGTCCTGGATGAGCAAGCAGATTCATTGATTGATTTATAGAAAGAGAAAGGCGCGATAACTGTCTCACTTGTTTTCTGTGCACAACTCAACCGCGCCCTAAGGGAAGGGAGGAAGGTGGGAATGAAAGTGGAAAGAGAGAAAGAGGAGCCGTAGTGGAGGGCTACGGCAAATTTCGACCACCTGGGGATCTTTAACGTGCGCTGACATCGCACAGCACACGGACGCCTCTTCGTTTCGCCTCCATCGAAACGCAGCCGCCGAGGTTGGGTTCGAACCCGGGTACTCCGGCAGGCGTCTTACAACTGCATCACCTTTTCCGGCGGGGCTGGATGAACAAGTAGAAGACGAAGTTCCGGGATAGGCGAAAAAAACGAGGATGACAGAGGCGCCCCGCATGTCCACAGGAATGAAAATTCGGTAGATTGCTCGCGGTTCGCCGAAGGTTGTAGTGTCCCCGAGCAGGTGAGTGAAAAAGAGCTGATCGAAAAGGCAGTGCCTGGCTCAATAAAGGTTAGCTTGGTGGAAACGCTGCAGGCGAAGGCGGCGCAGCCACTGCGGCAACGGTCAAAGGCGGTGGAACAGAAGGTTCTCTATACTGGGCTGGCGCTGTCAAAGGAGTAATGTCAAAGGCGTAATGGAAGGATCTCGAGGGAGTGTTGGAAAGGCTTCTGCAACTTGGTCGCAAATGACCTGCTGCGGCGTCGGTGCCGGACGAAAGGCAGCGTCAGGACGCGTGTGACGAGCGATAGTTGATGCGCAACTCCTTCCAACAGAAACTGCTGGATTTCTGGCAAGAGGGGTGACTGGTCGGAGTCAGGTGTCAATGCCGTGATAGGCTCCTGTTGTGAAAGCGGAGAAGGTGTGAGAATACGGCACTTGCGTAAATCATCGTACCTCTGGCATGCAATGATAACTTTGACGATTGTTGCGGGATTTTTTACGAGAAGCATCTAAAACACGTCGTCGTCAGTGCTCTTCAAAGTGTGGTCGATCTTAGCACGCTCGGGAAATCAAGCTTCCACGTACTTGGAACGGTTAACAACATCTTCTATATACGTGGAAAAATTTCACCAGGGAGTTGCGCCAATCTACGAAGTCGTTCAGCGCGCAGCTTGTGCACCACGGGCCAACCGAAGGCAACGACGAAACTACTCTTGAAGGCTCACCACGATGTAATGTCTTCTGTTCGTCCGTCATGGAGATGACGTTATTAGTGCTGCCGCACTACTATCCGCATTCCCGCAAAAACCCGATGTCTGAAGCCAATTTGACTCTTTGACCTTTCCGACGGACTTAGGTGTTCACAGAAACGTGCGTAAAGATACTGAGCCTTTCCTTTAGTGCAAACCAATTATACAACTGCCATTACGAAATTTCTCCCGTCCAATAATAAAACAGGTTACTGCGCTTCGATGGAGGCTAAACGGAGAGGCGTCCGTGTGCTGTGCAATGCCAGTGCACGTTAAAGATCCCCAGGTGGTCGAAAGGACTCCGTAGTGTAGCGGTGCCTCTCCTTCTTTTCCGCTTTCTTTCCCACCTTTCTCCCTTCCCATACAGTGCGGTTCAGGTGTCCACAGAAATCAAGTGTGATAGATACAGCGCCTTTCCCTTCCTGTGAACGAATTATTTATTTAAATAATATAATAAATTGGTACACAGGAAGGAAAAAGCGCAGTATCTGTCTCACGTGTTCTGTGGAGCCTCCATACATTGAATTTTTACGTGACTTTAAAGCCGCATAAGCTGAACAGAGGTTGTTGTTGTGGCTGTAGGAAGAAGGAAAAGAAAATTACCCACGATTACGTTACTTTCTAATATGAACTTTGAGCGCAGCTCATCAGCTGTTGCACCTTTTCGATAGATTGGGGCAAAGATTTCGAGCAAGACACGTATGTACAATTACAGACAACTTTTTTTTTAAATGTTTCACACGTATTCCTTCAACAAACACTGCACTAAGAGTTCTTGGCTGTCATGAAAGAAGCTTTGTGGTCGGAGAGGTGAAGAGAGCAATTGAGTTATCGGGAGACTGCGGGAGGCAGCGCTTGGGCCCATAGGAACGTTGCGCGACGAACAGGTAGCAGCGACTGACTGATGCCGCCAGCGAGCGAAGCGAATGAATACATGGTGCACGCACCATGTTCCGCTGATAGTGAGCCGGCGTTTCGGCAACCGAGAGCACCCTCGCCGCCCCGCAGGAAGAGGGTAGGACCCCCTCCTCCTTTTTCTGCATGGCGGCGACGGTGTTCTAGTTGTCTTGCATCTTTCTCTCCCTCTTCGTTTTTCTTCTCTATTTTCTCTTTTGCCCGCACGAGGCAGCGGAGGTGGATCAGCTACAGAGCCAGTAGCAGTCCCGTGCATTTTCTTTTCCTTCTTCCTACAGACACAACAATTACTTGTCTTGCTAGCGGCGTCAGCGGCATCAGCCAGTCGCTGCTAGCGCTGCCTCCGGCGACACCCCCCCCCCTCCGTTTCTTTCCTCGTGTCTCGTGTTCTCCGGTTGCTGCGCGCGCTCCTGCCCCCATCGCTCGCCGCTGAGTGTACCCCCCCCCCTCTTCCTGCGAGGCTCCGGTTGCCGAAGCGCCGGCTCGAACTGGGCCGGCGCGGCCGACGCCAACGCGAAACCCAGGAACGAGCGCCAAAGTGCTGCGCTCTAAAATGCACGGTCCTGCTACTGGCTCTGTAGCTGAGCCCTCTCCGCTGCCTCGTGCGGAGAGAAGAGAGAAAGTAGAGAAGAAAAAAAAATTACCGACGATTACGTTACTTCCTAATGCGAAATTTGAGCGCAGCAAATAAGCTGTTTCACCTGTTCGATAGATTGAGGTAAAAAAATCGAGCAACACATGTATGCGCTATCACAGAATTTTTTTTTTATTTTTCACACGTATTCCTTTAACAAAGACTCCACTAACAGTTCTTGACAGTCATGAAGGTACCTTTGTGGTCGGAGAAATAGACTGATATATGTTCGACTTGGTACACAAATGCTTGATTCTCAAAGACGAGATCAATACAAGTGCCTCGCGAGGTTGTCACAGCCGTGGGACGCGTTACGAGCGAGAGGAACGGGATGTTCTCCCGCATAAGTGTGAAGAAATTCCTGTTTGTCTTTATGTCAACATTAAAGTCCCCCACTACTAACATCGGTGTCGGCTCGGGCGGTGCACATATACAGATCCGCCGCCACCGATCTGGCTCTCTGATTGCACCGCACAGGGGTTGCATTGGAGGAGGAGCGAAGAAAGGAATTAAGTTCGAGCCGGCGCTTTGACAACCGGAGACTCGCAGGAAGAGGGGGGAGGGGGGCGGCGTGGACACCCAGCGGCAAATGATGAGGGCAGAAGCGCGCGCAGCAAGCGGACAACGCGATAAAGGGAGGAGGGAAGAGATAGCAGCGACTGACTGATGCTGCTGACGCCGATAGTGAGTCAACCCCAGCTGCGGAGTTGGTTTCAGGGACAACGCCGCCGATGCCGACGCAAACAATATGATACCCTCGCTTCCGCAGCGCCAAGAACCAGGTCTAGCCGTGGGAAGGTGGTCACGTATTCGTCGACGTGCCGGGCCTACGTGAAATAACCGGCGCGTCGGCAACTGAAGAGCACCCTATCCGCCACACCGGAACATGGGGGGGGGGGGGGGGGACCTTCCCCTCCTCTTTCTGCATGGCGGCGACGGTGTTCTATGCAGTCACGTTATCTTGACTCTCTAGCGGCGTCAGCGGCATCCAGCGGTATCAGTCGGTCGCTGCTAGCACTGGGGGGATGAAAGGGGGGCAGAGCTGGTTACGAGGCCGACGACGACGCCGACGCCGACGCGAAACCCAGGAACGGACGCCAAAGAGCTGCGCTCTAAAAGAAGAAGAGAAAGACGCGCGCCGAAATAGCCATCGTCCACCACGTAAGCGGTGGCGGGTGCAATAACGGCTTACAACAGATAAAAATTCGGTGGCAGGCTGGCCCCTGCCGCGAACGGCGTTGACCTTCCAGCCCCAGCTCCATGGGGCCAGGAACAGCCACCCTTCTTCCTCTGAATACATTGTTGTGGCTGTAGGAAGGAAGAAAAAAGAAAATGCGCGAGCCTGCTACTGGCTCTGTAGCTGAGCTACCTCCGCTTCCTCGTGCGGACACAAGAGAGAAAGTAGAGGAAAAAGAAGAGGGAGAGCAAGACGCGCGCCGCAACAACAGACGTCGTCCACCACCACCGAAGCATGACGGGTGCAATGACGGCCTACAACAGATATATATTCAGATCAGCCACTGTTGTTGTGGCTGTAGGAAGAAGGAAAAGAAAATGCACGGGCCTGCTACTGGCTACCTCGTGCAGACAGAAGAGAAAATGAAGAACAAAGAAACTCAGATTTTGCTCCCAACGCAACGAGACATGTAATAATTTGCACGTTAATTTTACGCAATAGGTTCATATCTTGCGCAAAATAAAATGCTTTACTATCTTACAGCGTGTAATAAAAAAGCGCTATAGAAATTACATCTACAACTTATCAGGGCATGTACCCGCCGCTGTGGTGTAGTGGTTGGGGTGCTCGTCTGCCGAGCCCAAGAATGCGGGATCAAAACCCCGGGCACGGCAGCTTCTTTTTGATCGGGGCGAAAAACACCGTGTGATGTACGATCTCAGTGCCCGTTACGGAACTCTAGGGGTCGAAATTGCCGCACTCTCCACCACAGCGTCTCTCATATCCTGAGTCGCTTTGGGATGTTAAACTCCATGAACCAGACTGAACCTTATCGTACATATATAATGTATTCCGTTCGACAATAAAGCAAAAAAATGCATCAAAAGTGCATTCACCTTAGACGCACATTGCGAATTTCCTTCGAAGGCTTCTTAAATCCAGAGTTATTCTAGATAACAATGCCACTGGGAGGCACAGGAAGATGAATTTCTTTATTTTATATTATAGCTCAGTTATCTGAACACGTGGTCAGAGTTGATTAGCTGCCAAGTTCAACCTAACTCGGGTCGTACATACTGCATAGCGCCATAGTTCCTGAACCATGTTGAGCAAGATCAGAACCTGTTTTGAAAGTATAGAAATAGCTGCAATAAAAGCAGGGACTTGTTCCGTGGAACATTATGAAGCTTTTCAATGAATAAATCACAATTCTAACGTGCACAATGTGTTAGGTTGCAAGACACGTATAACAGTGCACTTTATTCGCTCTTCCAACATTTCAAACATTCCCACAATCGTAAGTTTGCAGGAAAAATACTATGACTGAGTGCTTTTGCGGGTTTTTAAAAAAAAAGCACCTGGACAGGAAAACTGCATCACTGATAAGTGATGCGTATAACCAAGACTAACAAACCACCAATCGAGGCGCACACAATGTGTCCACACTTAGAAGGGATTCTATGTGTTGTCTTCTTCCAGCCTAAATCAAACAGTAAAAACAATAAAAGGGACAAAGACAGTTACAATACAAGGCAGGGTCAGTGACAAAAAGTTATTTCTGCACTACAACCTCATTGCAGCTTTCTTATGACCCTGCTGGGAGAATATGCAAGTTCAGCAAAACACAATTAACAAAAAATCTTCCATCTTTCGAATTCTATAAGTAAAGAATGCTTACTATTACCTCCGTGCCTCGAGACAAAAGCAACTCTCAGCAACCGACAAATGAGAGCACTGATATTAGTGTTTTAACACAACCTTCTTGCGTAACTGCTCATGAATAATTCAACGGGCCCTATTAAGAATTGAAAGCGGTGATTGGGAGCTGGAAGATATACCGTCTGTTCTTTCAATGGCTGAGCGCAGCCTCCATTGCACCACACCCCCTCCCCCCTTAGGGTACAATTATCACTGCTAAGCTTAGAGGGCTGTTTCATAGCTTATGTCAGGCTTTATTTGTAGGGTATTGTTTTTTTCTGGCTCGTTCTTTACGCATCTCTTCTGAAGCAGATTCAATACTTGGCGGGAGTCAACATTGTCAGCGTTCCTCTGGACAGTAGATAAAGTTTGCTACCTCGTGGAGTGACATGCAGCCTTCAAAAAGTTCTTCTTGCTGGTGTCGACAAGACAAAACTCTCTTAAAGTGAACTGAAAGCGATTGTTGTGCCCAGCATTGAAAACTAAGCCTACTAAGCTCAAATTCAGGGCCAAGACCTCTCCGTGTTCTTAGAGCTCACCAGTAATCAAGAAAAAATACAAAGGCTGCAAAATTTCTTTTTTATGGCGCTATCTTTCTGATCTCGCCTTACTGTTGATTCCCGCGTCCGTTCGTGCGCGTTACGTTGTGGCGAATCGTAAAACAGTTAAGTAGGCATTAGTTTCCGGATACAATCAGAGGACTAACAAATTGATAAAGCTTAAAAAAACCTGCCAAATAAACAGGCATTCAACTGAAATCATCAGTACTGTACAGTACACTAGGCATTCCATGATACAAAATATTGCCGCGAGACCTTCAAAACTGTTTTTTTTTTAGAAGCTGCCGGATGCGGCCTTATCACTGTGATCCTGGCGCGCATGTCGATTCTGTATTCTTTGTTTGTTAATGCTCGATGTAGCGAGACGTCCCTTTATCAGTTCCTTTGTCGCACAAGATGCGCCGATATCTGTCTCTACACTCTAAAAAAAAAGGTGTGATCTTAGTCTTTTTGGGGGGTAAACTGCTTGTCGCTGAGCTAACACCTTTTTGGGGTAAGGTTACGCTGTGTCTTGGAAGACTAAGTATTTATACCATTGCATGTAGTGTAACATTACGCTTCTGGTAGCATAAACTTGCACCTTCACAAGCAGTGTAACTGTATTCTACCTAGGCATAACGTTGCACCTTTCATAAAGGCCTATGTTTTAGTCTGTCGATGGCATAAGCATACCCTTGCATCAAAGGTGCAAGTTTGCACCTTGACAACGTAAGCTTATCCTGTATGTACAGGTGCAAAGTTACCATTTTAGAGTATAAATTTATATTACGACAAAGAGCGCAAAGTTTTGCACCTTTATGGTGCAAGCTTATACCACCAGGAGAAGGATAACGTTGCCCTCCAAGCAGTTTAAAGTAATGCCATATTACATAGGGTATCTAAGCATCATCTTGTGGTATATATATGCTATCCACACAAGAGTACTATTACCAATCTGCATCGTAAACTTGGTCACTGGAAGCAGGAATAAAGCTAACCAATACATTTCAAGATTTTCTGGAAGGAAAGATTATGTTGAAACATTGCAATATCTTTGTGTCGTCTGGAGTGTGACAGTGAGCAATGTTTCAGGTGAGGTAGGCTGTGTCATGTTGTATTCAAGCCGTAAGTTATGTTGCAGAGTGAACAAAAAGAATTTACAGAACAATCGGTTAAGATAACATACCATGGTGTTTATTTTACCTCATTATACACCGAAGTTGCAGCAAGGGACTGGATAATCTTCTGCGCACAGTCAGGGCAGGGATGTACCCCGTATTTGACCTGCATAGAAAAGAGAACTTGTAATCAGTTACTCACGAAGAAAGTCTCACAAAACATGCTTATGGAGTAATTAATTCACATATAAAAATAACACTGCACAAAGGGCAAGTAAAAAGGAAGACAGATGGAAATAGTGCACCAGTACAGGCTTCCAAGTGTTTATATAATGAGAATTGTGAAATCACACAATATATAGATCAATGAAAATTCTCCAAATGTGAGCTTTACCTGTGCCACTAACACACACATAGACAACTAGCACATTGCAATCTCAGAAAAAATTGACAATATGCTCAATAAGACACAATATACAATGAGACATATTCTTGTTAGGAGCAGGGTCAAGCCATAGGCATCACTGATGTTGGACTACCCAGAGGGTTATTTAAAGAAATATGAATGAAAACATATTGATAAAATAGAAGCTAGCCTAATAAAGGCAAAAGATGTGATTTAAAAAACCCCTCCCTCTACTCGTTCATATGTGCAGTTCTCCTTTTTTTTATCATTAGCTTTTTATGTTAAACTTTGTTTTATCACCTTCACTTTCACCTTTGTTGTTTGCTGGTTTCCACTCCAACACCCAAACATTATAGTTTGCTTTCACACCTGACCGTACCAGTGGTCTTGTTTCTAGTCACTATGGTCTCACCCTCCTAAAAAACACTGTCTCTGGTCCTTCATGACATTATCTTATGTTGCCTATAGTGTTAATGTTTTCCTGAGACTACACTGTCTTTAGTCATCTGATCATCCATCACAAGTGACAACTGCAAATCTCTTCTTCTTCTTTTTTTTTTTGGAAGGGGGGGGAGGAGGGATGGGGGGAGGTTCTTTTGTTCTTGCATTCGTTGTCATTTCTCATGAATATAACGAATGAAGCTTGTTCCTGCAGAGCTTGCTCCTGCAGGGGTATGTCTAAGGCCATTTTATTGTTTCTGCCTTTAGTGCAGTTTACATTCCTGGAAAAAGGCATGAATATACCACAGAGGCTATGCCTTATAAAATGCGGGATACCACTTCTGAAAGATGGAACATTTCATGCTAAAAGAGCAATGATAGCAAGGCACATCCAAAGCACCTTCTGCACATGTGCATTACTGCAGTGATGTCACAGATGCAGAATTATGTAAAGCATGACAATAAAATGCAACTTTTACATAAGTTCATTGCTAGTTTCACACCACACATCAGCTTATGCCGATGCCAAAAACTTCTCGAGACTGCCGTTTCACTTCAAAACTACATTATCTTGCTCAGGAGGCAAAAAACAATACACTTCAATACCCCTATAATTCCTTGAACAAACCACAAAGCTTGAGATTCTATGTATTGCTGTTTCATGTAATGCTCGCAGCACATGCAGCA
>JAJIZL010052831.1:0-10181 GCA_023969395.1 Amblyomma maculatum | reverse complement strand
GTTCGCACCGAGCATACCGAGCGAATGAGTGGGCGGTGCGAACGAGGTGCAATAACGCTATCGCGTTCCACTCTTGAAGGCGAAGCTTAAGCGTCAGGGGCGAGTGGCGCGCCACGTGTCGGGGCAGCGCCGCACATTGCGAGGAGGGGTTCTTCTGTGTTTGCCGCAAGATGGCTCTGCATGTGCGCAGAGCGCAGAAGAAATGTTGCTGAAACGTACTTCGCTACTCGTGTAACTGCGACTTCTAATAATTACCGATATACACCGCAGTATAACGTTCTAGGGCACGCTTCTAAGGCAACACCGCATTCACTAGAAGCGCTTTTGTACCGCTTTCAAGCATCGAACTCGAGAAGCAAAAAGAAGCAGAGCTTCGTAATTTCTGACGTGTATAGAAAACGCCCAACCAGGCGCATGCTTTAATGAGATCAAGGGTGTCAAAGCCCAGCTTGAAAAAATGGACACAGATAAGTATAGTGCGGCAGTCATTCGGGCGCGGACGGAACAGCTGTGGGCGGGGGAAACACCAACAAAGCGTGCGTTATCAGACGAGAAACGATAGGCGTGCCGAAAGGAAATACGAGAAATAAGAACTAGCACAGGTATTTCGGCGGACAGTAGTGTAATCAAGAACGCAATCTGGGATCATTTCGCAGATATGCTTTGTCAGTCGCGAAAAACTGAACAGGGCTTCTATAGTGAATTCCTTCCACTTATGCCGAAACTTGAGGAAGAAGTTAAAACACGGCTTGAGCAGCTGATTTCTTTTAAAGTAATTGAGGATGCAATAGATGCCCTGCCAGCAGGTATAGCCCCTGGCCCTGACGGACTGGGTGCAGCCTTCTACTAAGTGTTCAAACCTGCAATAGCCCAGACTCTGCTGATGGTTGTTGACGATAGCTATAAGAAAAAACGTGTTCCGCTGTCTTTCACAACATCCCACATAGTGCTAATTCCTAAAACCGATGGCCCTGATAAGCGCCTGTTGGTGGGGTCTATCGCCCGATAAGCCTCACCAACGTCGACTACAAAATTTTCATGAAGGTGCTAGCGAAAAGATTGCAGGGTGTTATAACAACGCTCGTAGGCACGCACCATACATGCGGCATAAAAGGGCGAAGTATCGCTACTAACATACACGTGGCACGATCCATACTAGAATGCTGTGACTCATTTGATGACCGAGTGGCGATGATACAACTAGACCTGGCGAAAGCCTTTGACCGCGTTTCTCACGATGTTCTGTTTGCCGTATTAGATCATGCAAATGTCGGCCGAATAACATTAGAGGGCGTTAGAATGGCATACAAAAACTGTACCACACGGATTGTTGTGAATGGAGAACTCACTGAAAGCCTCCAAGTGCGATCTTCTGTGAGGCAGGGTTGTCCACTGTCGCCATTGTTATTCGCAGCCTACCTTGAACCGCTTTGCTTGGCCATCCGGAATAATGAATGCATAACGGGATTCACGTTACAATCAGTGCATGTGAAAATACTGGCTTATGCCGACGACATCGCTGTCTTTTGTGCAAATAGAGAAAGTATTTGTGAGGTGACGAATGTAGTACAGAAATTTTGCAGCTGCACAGGTGCCCAGATGAACTGGGAAAAAAGCTGCGGTTTCTGGCATGGTAGCTGGGAGGTCACACCCGAACACTATTCTCGGATGCGCTGGTCAACCACTCCAGCATTGTATCTAGGAGTGCCCCTTGATTCTTACCGGGACCCAGATACGTACTGGCATGACCAAGCATCGAGAGCCAAGAAAAAAAGTGATGCGTGGCAAGGAAGGCAGTTATCCATGTTCTCGCGTGCCACTATATGTAATCTGTTCCTTACTGCTAAAGTGTGGTACGTGATGAATGTGCTCAGTGCTTCGAGGACAAACATACAAAAACTTCACCGTGTTTTTGCCGTTTTCATTGGGACGTCGACCTGGGAAAGGACGAGCCGAACAAATTTGTTTCTTTCCGTATAAAAAGGAGGGCTTGGTCTGGCGCATTTATTTTTGCGACAAGTTGTCTCGCGTTTCATGTACCTTCGTGACCAAAATGATGTCTTCCTCACAACAGTAATCCAAGTTCGGCTTGGTCGACTCCTTCCTACTTTTCTTGTCAGTTCGTGCCTCAATGTAGGTGGTACAGTAAGAGGGTACTTGCGAGAAGTGGTGCTCGCGTACAGATTGCTGCATGGGCGCTTTTCCATGGAGTATTTGTACAATGTTAAGCGGAAAAAATTGTATGCGGGCCTAGTGGACACAATGCTTCCTGTACCGATATACCGTTTGTCGCACTGTCCAGGCCCAGGAGATGATGTAATCAAGAGAGTTAAGAAGATGCCAATATCACCACCAGTCAAATCATTTTTCTTTACACTCCACACTAGCACATTATCAGTCAAAACATGGATGCACGCTAAAGGCCTGTTCATCCCTTGGTCAACAAACTGTTTCTTGTGTAACAGACCAGAGACGATAGAACACGCGTTTTTGGACTGTTGGGATGCCATTTTTTTCTGGGATGTGCTTCAGAGAACTTTAAGAAAAGAGCTACTTCTAGATGCATATGGCATACGATTTTTACCTTTTCCTAATACAGAGGAGTTTCCCTTTGATACAATAATGCTCCTGGGCCTCCACAGCTTGTGGAAAACCAGAATGCAGTTTAACAATGCAGATATACAAGTCAATCCTGTACGAGAACATTTCATACACAGTGTTGTGCGGTTCAGGGAGGTGCATATGACACTCCCCGAGCAGCCACAATGGATTCATGTGCTTGACAGTTTGGTAAAACTGAAAAAGTTTTAACCCGTCGTGTCACGCGAAAGTGTGCTGGCACGTTTTATTGTTCATCGTCTTGTTTTGAATGTCCAAGTTGGCAATAAAGAAAAAAAAAGAACTCGTGGCTGAGTGGTAGCGTCTCCGACTCACACTCCGGAGACCCTGGTTCGATTCCCACCCAGCCCATCTTGGAAGTTGCTTTTTATTTATGAAGTGCATGCATGAAGTGCATGCCGGGATTTATCGCTCACGGCCAACGCCGCCGACGACACCGGCTTTTCTGTGACACGAGCTCCTTAACGCTACCGCGTTAAAATGCTCTCTGCAGCTCAGGTCTAAGCATTAGCCCATTGAAACTGATAGGATAAAAATAATAATTATGAATTTTTGTAGTAGTTACTACAATTGTTATTTTACTTCAGCTGTCACCTTACTTTCTAGCACACACTGAATGACAGTACACATTTGGTCATACTTCATGCATTTGCAGTCTGCATAATTGCGATTACTTTAAAACTCTAGATTCAAATTTTTTACTGCAAGTGAAAAGGATGCGATCGCCCCTGAAACAAGTGATTATATCTTTGACTGCGTTGGCCTGAACAACCACATCTTCAACTTGGATAGTGCAACTGGACAAGAAAGTTAAGATGCACCACACAGTTAATGAAAAATTTGCAATGGTTAATATGACTATAGTTGAACCGAGTTAGATGATCAACTTTGATCGGTTTGTATGGTGTAGTATATTTTTAGATTACACTCATCAAGATCTTTTCACGGAGATATGACTTGATGCTGTATTGTGACGTTCTACTTCAATCACCATAAATATCTGAAGTTAATTAGTTAATACCTGCAATTAATCTAGTGCATTTATACTTGAAATAAGCTATCCAACTATATATGTATGACGATGCAGCATTTTTATATACAACTAACAAATTAATTGCGAATTGTAATGCATAATTAGTAAAGGTGTATGTTGACGTAAGCACATATAACGAAACAGCACTCTTGCAAAGCTCTTAAAACTACTCGACATAAGCTACACAACATATATCCCTCATTCTTGTTGCTAAAGCTTGACTCGGATATTCCGATCATATTCATTATATTGCCACAATTAACTGCAGGGGATGCTAACAGAGCTGAAATTAATAAATAGCTGAAATAAGCTACATTTGTGGCGAAAGCATTAAAAATGGTTTTTGGCTTAGGTTGAACCAATGCACAGAATAGACTCATAAACAAGTGCAGCACAGAGTGCGTATTTGTCTCTTTTCTGTTGCTCTATAATTGTGATCTATTAACGTGAAAGCCTTTATTGCCTCGTCGTTGTTGTGGACAAAATGTGTCCCGCTTTTGCGGCGGCTCTGATCGGGCGAGACAGGATGACGTCACTAGCCGCCAAATTCAAAGCGACCAACCACAAGCTTTATGACCAATCACAATTGAATCGATACTTTAAAAAATAAAATAATAAACCTTGTCCCCTACCGGGGAATCGAACCTCCATCCCTTGGATCCCTAGCCCAGCGCTTTACCACTGCGCCATGCTCTTCATTTTTTTTTCTTTATTGCCGTGAAACACAAAACAAAAATACACATGATAAAAAACGTCAACTACACTTGAGCTAACGCGTACGTGGCTAAAATCTTTTCGAGTACGCTAACTCATCAAAGAGACAATGCCATTGTGGCGGATCCTGCTGCCTCCTGAAAGTTTCGCGTACATAAACAGCACTTTCAATAAAGCTTTCACGCGCAGATCGTGTATCTATATCTGCATGACGCACCTGCATTCGTGTTTTCCACAAACTATGGAGGCCAAGAAGCATAATTAAATCATAAGGTGCATCATCGTTCTACACTGGTAAGAATCTTATACCGTAAGGAGTTAATGGAAGCTCCTTTTTAATTGTCCTTTGGAGGACGTCCCATAGAAAGACAGCATCCCAACACTGTAAGAAAACGTGTTCAATTGTTTCCGGATTTTGCACAACAGGCAATTTGTTGTCCATGGGACGAAGATACCTTTTTCATTCAGCCAGGTATTAACAGGGAGCGTATTAGAGTGAAGTTTGAAAAGGAACGTTTTAGCAGATGGCCTCACGGGCATCTTCTTAACTCTTTTCAAAACGTCCTGCCCTGGGCCTCCACAGTGTAATGCCCGGTAAAAAGGCACCGGCAGCATCACGTCAATGAGATCTTTATACAGTTTTTTTTCTAGGAACATTGTAAAGGTAATCAAAAGAAAACCGCACTTCAAGGAACTTGCACGAAAAAAACAACCTCGTGCAGGTAGCCAGTCACAGTACCAGGCATGTTTTCGCATGACACAATCCATTCAGGGAGCAGCCTCTGTAATCGCACTTGCATCACAGTTCTTAGAAAGGTATCTTTTTGATCACGGAGGAATATAAATCGCGAAACCACCTGACGCAAGAACAGATGTGCAAGGCCAAGCCCGCCCCTTTTAACAGAAATAAACAAATTCTTCCGGGCGGTTTTTTCCCATGTGGATGCCCAAATAAAAACAGCAAAAACGCGGTGCATTTTCTGAATTGAGGTTCGTGAGATACACAACACATTTATGAGGCTCCACAGCCTCGAAATAAGAAAAACGTTGCAAATAGAAGCGCGTGAAAACATTGAGAGTTGCCTTCCTTGCCAGGCATCCGCTTTTTCTTTCGCGCTGGATGTTTCTTCCATCCAGTGCACGTTGGGATCTTGATAACATTCTAAAGGCACGCCAAGATATCGTGTTGGGAGAGCAGACCATCGCAGCCACACAGAAGAAATCAGGTGTCACGTCCCAATCACCGTGCCAAAACCCAGAGCTTTTCTCCCAATTGATCTTACATCCGGTTTGACCACAAAATGTTTGGACGACACCCGTGACTTCACAGATGCTCTTTCTAGTTGCACAAAACACTGCTATGTCATCAGCATATGCTAGCATTTTCACGTGTGCTGATTGCAGCTTGAACCCTAATATGCGATCGCTATCAATGATAGCCAAGCAAAGTGGCTCTAAATACAGTGCAAAAAGCAGGGGTGAGAGCGGACAGCCCTGCCTTACCGATGAACGTACTGCGATGCTGTCAGTCAGTTCACCATTCACTATAATACGGGTCGTGCAGTTCGCATACGCCATTTTAACACCCTCCACTATGACGTCACCAAGGTTAGAATGCTCCAAAATGGAAAACAGAATTTCGTGAGAAACACGGTCAAAGGCTTTCACCAAATCTAACTGCATCATGGCTATCTGACCACCGAGTGCATCAACACACTCTAGTACGGTTCTTGCGACATGTATATTCGTGGCAATGGATCGACCCTTGATGCCGCAACGTTTGATGAGACCCAACCAATTTCTTTATTACGCTTTGCAGTCGTTTTGCTAAAACCTTCATGTACACCTTGTAGTCAACACTGGTGAGGCTAATCGGTCGATATGACCCCACCAACAGTCGTTTCTCCGGATCATCTGTCTTGGGTTTTAGAACAATGTGCGATTTAGAGAAAGACAGTGGGACAGTATTACGTTCATAAGCTTCAGTGATTACACAGAGCATAAACTGAGCCGCATACTGCTGAAAAGTTTTAAAGAAGGCAGCGCTTAGACCATCCGGCCCAGGGGCCTTCCCAGTTGTCAGGTCATCTATTGCAGATACTATCTCCTGCAACGTTACCGGTGTTTCTAGGCGCGCTTTACTTTCGTCATCCAGTGCAGGCATCAGTCTTAGAAAATCTGTTTGAAAGCCGCCTACAGTCTGAAGCTTAGCGCTAAGCAGTTCTTCGAAGTGCTCTGCTACCGCACGCTGAATATCTTTAGCATCTTCAGTGATATGGCCGGCATACCTTATACTCCTTATTTCTTTCTGGCACTTCTCCTGCCCAAAGTTTTTCAGCCCTTGCACGTATGACAGCCGCTGTGTATCTTTCGCTGTCGATTGTTTCCAACTCACTTTTTATCTCTCGTATTTTACTGGCGAAATGCCCTGGCACAGAACTTTCCATGCTCAGAAGAAACTGGAGTTGTTCATTCAGTTCTTTTTCTTTCTCTTTATGCCGCACCTTACTGCTCTTTTCTATGGATTTCAATTTGACCCACTCTTTGAAGCTGTCCCATTCCTCTGCAAAACTTACTGGTCGCATAGCAAGACGATTTTCAAACTCGGTCTTAACTTCCGTAAGGAACTCTTCATCGGCAAGAAGTTTGGCATTCAGTTTCCATAGGTGCCAGTTAAAGCGCTATTTCTTTCCTTTGCGACCAAACACTGCACTCACGAGACAATGATCGCTGAAAGACACAGGTTTGACCTTATATGCAGTACATAGGGAAACAAGATCTACCGAGGCATACACCCTGTCCAATCTAGCATGGCTATCTCGCTGAAAGTGCGTGAACTCTGGCTGGTTTCCAGTGGAGAACACACTACCAACACCCTCAAGGCCATATATTCATGCACAAGTGCATTCAACAGCTCGGAGCTTCTGTCTCTTCGAGGTTTACACTTCGCCGCTCGGTCCACTGCAGCGCACACACAGTTGTAGTCACCAAGTACAAGCAAGATTTTGTCGACCTTGAACCACACCTCAATAGACTAAAAAAACAATTCACGCTCACATCCTGAATTGGGAGCATACACACACACAACACGCCAGCATAAATTAGAGTAGGTAAAATCGGTAACCAAAAGCCGACCGCTTGGACAGGCAAAAACGGACTCTACGCTTACTCCCAGCGTGTTACGTATAAATAAAAGGCATCCACCCGATACACCAACAGAATGGCATACACACACATAAAAGTTTGTTTGAAAAGAAGCCACCATACGGTCAGTGCTTTCTTGGCTCTCAATCTTTGACTCTTGCACAGCTGCTATATCTATATAATTATCCAAAAGGAGGCGACTGAGCTGGCATTGTCGCCTTCTCGCTCCCAGTCCTCTGACATTCAAAGTAGCTACATGCAACGGCTAATTAAGCTTGAGAGTCATGTATTAAGAAGAGACGCCCGTACCCGCATGGTGCCTACCTTCACGGTTGCGTGGCCTCCGCTTCTGACGAACAGCGGCGTATGCATGCATGTAATGTCCTCCCAGCAGAATGTCGGGATGCATTCAAACGAAGTCCAAGCACATTGTTTCATTTTTGCTCACACACGCACCACTTGGTTGCAGAAGGTTCCTGACGCTGGTCGGTAGGCAGCCGACCCACAAATCGTTCAGGACACCACAAAAACTACGGAGGCGGTTTCCCCGCCTGCCGCGTGTCGGCCGAGAAGTTCGGCTTCGGTCTTAACGTGGCTCTTCGGATGCCAGAAGTTTTCGGCGGCGGCTCACCACAAACACCGCCTGGCAGCTGAGTCTCCTCGACGCTTTCCTCATGCGGACGTTTCGCGGCAATTAAGGCTGCTGTCTCCGGCCCAACCTCCATGGCATCAGTACAGGAAGGCTCAGTACTGAGATGATCCTCAGCGTCAGAAAATTTGGTTACGTCTTCTGACGCTTCCTTTGACGCGCTTTCATGGTCCTGGATGGAACGTTCAAGACATGCCGAGTTTCATTCTTTTCATTTGAGACCGTCACCTTATTCTTTGTTAAAACCGTCATGGAAGGCGCGTTTTGTTTCGTTGACTGACCTCTAATGTCAGCAGCCTCCTCCGCATCCGCCTCGTCCATAATTAATTCGGACGAGTCTTCGCTGGTCCCAGGTCCGGCAATGCTAGCGTAGGTTCGTGCACATTGGCTGTCTTCATGCCCGAACCGTCGACAGGTTCCGCAGCGAGGAACCCGGCGCTCTTTGCGGATGTGACCCGTACCGCGGCAGCGTAGGCACAACGGGGGTCTGCCTGGCACAATGACGAGCGCGAGCTCACCGCTAACATTCAACTGATGCGGCAGGTCGTCGAGCTTCATGCCAGCTTTCAGCTTCAGCGTGACGAGTCTAGTAGTTGAGCCCTTTTCTAGCATACCTTTAACACGCCAACGCTCCCGGGAAACTTCTGACACCTTTCCGTACGGCGCAAATGCAGCACGAACATCTTCGTCTGGCACGTTGTGTAGTAGCCAGTGAAGTTTGAGTCGCACGTCCTGGTTCGCCGGGTCAATCACCAAGCAGCGACCGTTTTTCACAGACAGCTCACCTACACTGACAATCTTGTTGACGGCTTCAGTATCCCTGAGAGTGACGGCCCAGACGTGGCTCATCCGATACGCCCCCATAGCGATAACATCGGGGATTAGCGAGTGTTGTGCTAAAGCATCCCGGAAATCTTCTAGCCGGCGTATTGACAAACCATATCCCGTAGGAGCACTCGAGCAGACGACGCTCTGACGCGCAAGCACGTGACACGACGTCACTTCCTTTAAGTTGTTTTTTGCTTGTTTCTATTTTTTTTACGTCGAAGAAAGATGGCGGCGCACGCGCGCGCGCCGTTAAACGCTTCGCCGACGCTGGCGTTGGTTAGCCAGACAAGCGCGTATCCTTCTACCATGGCTTAGTGGTAGTGCCTGTGGCTTAAGGGGTGTTGCGGCCGCATTTTGAGGCTTTATAAATGCAGTGGCCCAAGCCGTGCCATTTCGATGCTGGATACTGTGATGCTTGCAGTTCGAAACAAGTGTTTTGGCCGTCATGTTTGATTCTGACAGCAAGCGACTTTGTGAAGCCACGACTGCTGAACTTTTGCTGCCTAAGCATGCTGGATGCCGACTGTGCTGGTGCTGGATGTGCAAGTGCGTCGATTCCAAGCAAGCTGCGCAGCGCCGTTGGATGCTCGCCTTGGAGCCACTAGTCGCTGAAAGTGCTTCCTTGGTTAGTAGCACTGCAATGTTTGGATAAACACCGCTGGAATTAGGGGGTTAAAAAGGGGGGAAGAGAGAAAAAGACGTGGTTACGTGGTGTATTTGTGAAACATTTGCTGTGATGCTGCATCGCTGCTCGAGGGGGTCTTCGCTAGGGATGCTAAAGCTACTGGCCTACCCAAGGGCGTATGTAGACTACTACCGATGCTAAATTACATCTCAAAGGCAGTCTCTCATTTTATGCTACCTTGTGAGCAGCTGTCTGCACTCAGGATTTTTTTTTTCAGTTTCCGACATTTAAATACGGAAATTTTCCTATATGGCAACATGCTGGGACAGCGGAGCCAGTTTTCTGAAATTAGCGGTAATAATCTTTGAAATGAAAACATGATCTCGTTTTGTGAACGCACGCATGATTGCTGCGCCCTGTTCATAGCGGCAACCGCCCTTTTCTGAAGCCCATAATCTGGCGACGTCAAACTATTGATTCTGAAAGTAGTGGGATATTAGGTGAATTCGATAACCAAGTACTCACGCTTCTGTGGCTAAAAACAGCGCTGACAAGAGACGAAGCAGAGG
>JAJIZL010052830.1:0-12500 GCA_023969395.1 Amblyomma maculatum | reverse complement strand
TAGCTGCTCTTTCAGTAGACAACAAAATAGAGTTCTGTGAAAGCAAGAAAGACGCGCGGCAAGCCTGAGCTAGCATAACGTATCGGCAAAAAAAGACAGATTTGAGTATTACTCTGTCTGTACGGTGTCCAGTGCAGTCAGTCACTCATTGCGGCCATCCTATAGGTTGTCGCAACCACTCGCCAAGAAGCAGGATGTAAGGTGTCAAGGCGCCACTGAAGGCACAGATGATGCAAGATGGACTGAGTTCACAACTTGATAGGAGCGTGCAGTGGCGCTCCCTGTTGCGGCAGCTGTAGGTCACAGTGGTGGCTGGTTACACTCGTCGCTACGGGGCGAGAAAGGAGTGAGGGGAGGGAGACGGGTGGAAAACTCAAATTCGTGATCATTAAACTCAAGGAGCTGATGTAGAGTCCCGGGACCACGGAATCAATAAATAACATAGGTGCATCGTGAGTTTTATACGGTGGAGACAACTCTGCTTCAGCAAGACGCTGGATTCTCCTCTCGTTTCTGCCTTGCGCGCAATGAAGGTCACGAGCGTTCGACGATGCTTCTGTTTTTATTGTTTTGTAGCCGTTGTCTTATCTTCGTAATGGTGCTTGCTGCGAAAAAGAAAGAATAGTTTTCTGGGACGCGATTTGGGGGGTAGACAAAAGAATTGTGTACTTCGCTTTGTTTCCTTTACGTGGTTTACTTATAGTTTTCGTATGGATGAAAGCTACAAAGTAAATTAAAAGTAACTCCACCACTCGGCAGAAGTAATTTTGATGTAATGGCATTACCTTTTGGGGGCAGTAATTAGTAATGTAATTTCATTGCATTTTTTCGAGTTTAAACAAAGTAATTAGTAATGTAATTTCCTTCTGAAAAGTAATTTTGCCATGCATGCTTTTAATGAAACGACAAAATTTGTCCGTGATTCCCTGCATTTCTGTTCAAAGTGTACGTTAAATGAATGAGTCAGGCCTTGCGCTGGCTTTACGTAAGGGCTGCGCAGCCCTTTACATTTCGGTACGTTTCATGAACCAGCGCCAAGGCATCTAGAAAAAAAGAACAGCTTCATTGTAGTAGACAAAAACCTTGCAGAATATGTGAAATCTTTAAAAGATTGTTAGGACGTTTTGCGATAATGTTGTCTCACTCCACACTTTTTGTATACGCAGCCGCTTGCACCTTTCCTTCATTTAGGTTGCTTGCGTGGAAAGGAGCACGCCGCAAGTTTACGAAGAGGAAGGGATAGGGGCGTGGGAGGGAAGCTCAAAAGAACAGCACATGACAAAACAGCGTACGTCAAAACAGCACACAAAATATTTGCAGTGGCTTAGCTGAGTTAGGCCACGATATACGTAGCAAAAGCTAGGGTTTGTCTTGGCTGAACTTGGTTATCCGATATGTTAGGCTGCACTGGTTATGCACTTGAGACACTGTCGCGCTTTCCAATGAGTGTAAAGCACGTGTTTATTGAATGTTAGGCTTGATAGACACAAAGACCAATCGATGGTCTGTAAAATAGTTTGCCACTGTCTAAATTTTGGATTCGCAGTATCTGGACCTAATGGTCTCTCTTTGGTACACAAGATCAGTGGCGGTTTCCCTTTCCGAAGGTGAGAATCCGATTCCAAATTAAAGTCGCTCTTCACCTTCATGCACTCGCTAAGCTTCGACTTATTCTTACTGTACCGTTGGATGGTCTTCTCTTTGTGATTCGGCAGCGACTCGGCGTTTTTGCTGATCCGAGACTTGGCGTTGCCGCTTAGCCAGACGTTCTTCCCGCTCTTGAGGCGTATCCGACACTCGCTCAGCCTTCCTTGCTTTATTCGCTCGTTGTCGGGTGGCTTCGCGCTATGTGATGACTTCTGGACAAGTCGACGCTTCTTCGCGTAGCCTCCGCTGATGCCGCTCACAGTGCGTGCTCTCGCCGTCCTCCCCTTCGTCCAATGCGCGTCTAACTAGCGAGCGCACAATTGCCACGGCGCAACTGCGTGGTAGGCGGAGCGGGATCACCTGCATGCCTATCGCACAAATCATCACAATTACGATGATCACGGGTGACGATCACGATGAAGGCGATGATGAGCATAGCTGAGCGCGCTCGGCACAACCGGTTGCCATGGTTGCGGCGCATGCGCAGTTGTGGCTCTTGCAGGGCACCGCGAAATGCGCTTCTGCTGGCCTAATGTAGCTTTCGTTACAAAGAGAGCGCATCAAAAAAAAAAATAGCGCAGGGAAACAACAGCAAATAACATGGCGTCAAAGCAGCACGGTTAAAAAAGAAAAACATGCCTCAAAACAGCATACAGAAACAAGGACATCAAAGGGGGAAAAATATACAGAACACTGGAATCTACACTGCAGACATGCGAAAGCTTGAGCGTTGCTGGTGCACACGGTGCATCACGTATGCTCTCATTGCCATTATTAACTAAATACACGGTCATTATCATTGCTAATGTAATCATTGTCTTTATCACTGACTGCATCATCATTGTCATCGCTACTATCATGCTCACGGTAGACAAGGAGAATTATGATGTGTGTTTTACGATCCTGGGCGTGGCGCAGTTAGACCTCCACAGGTGTCAGGTAAATCTTTGTTCCTTTAGCTATGAATATTTTTCTACACAAGTTAAGGAAAAAAACTCAGCTGATAAACCATGAGTCAATACATTGCGGTTCTACTTGGGAAGAATTTAAAAGCGAAGTTAAAATGGAAGTAACTGTAAGAGGAATCATTATACGACGGAACGGAAAGGCGAACTTGTAGTCGTTGGCAAAAAAAAAAAGGACTGAAGCGGTCATTCGGGCGCGAGGTGAAAGATTATAGCTAGTGGAAACGCCAAACAAAAGAGCGTTTAGTGACGAGAAAATGTATGCGTCATCAAAAAATGAAATTAAACTGATCCGCTGCAAATTGGAGTAGACCGAAGAACAAAAGTTATCGAGCGCTCTTTTGTTGAAATTATTGACTCTCGAGGACTGTTTAGCAATGTTACTGGTGTGAGCAGAGAGTTTGTGACAGAATTTATGGCTGGCATGTCAAGGATTGAAGATCACATCAGAGGTCGCATTGAGGGAGAGATAAGCCTACGGGAAATTGCGTCCGTTATCGAGGAACTGCCGGCAGGCAAGTCGCCAAGACCCGATGGCCTAGGCGCCGTGTTTTACAAGGCCTTTTGCAATGAGCTGGCTAATATTTTGCCCGGCGTGCTCGTTGAGGCATAAAGTAATAGACAGTTACCACAGTCTTTTAAAATTGCTCACGTGGTATTGATTCCTAAAACAAATGACCGAGACAAGCTGCTTTCAGTAGGATCGTACAGGCCTATCAGTCTTACGAATACAAATTACAAAATATTTATGAAAGTGTTCGCGAAAAGGATGCAAACTTTTATTAAGCACATAGTTGGGACGCATAGAACGTGTGGCCTCAAAGACCGAACCATTTTTACCAACACGGACATCGCAAAAAACGTTTTAGAGTGCTGTGATGATATGGAAGGCCAAGTTGCCATGCTGCAACTCGACTTGGAAAAAGCCTTCGACAAGGTGTCACACGAAGTCTTATTCAGCATACTAAAGCATACGAACCTTGGAAGCGCAATAGTAGCAGAAGAAATGATGGCATATCGAGATTGCACAGAACAGCTCGGAAATAATAAATCTCTCACAGAAAGACTACCAGTGCAGTCATCTGTAAGATAAGGGTGTCCTTTGTCTCCCATACTATTTGCAATTTATGTGGAACTTTTTTGTGTCAGTGTGATCCACCGAACAACAATAAGAGGTTTTAAATTGCACTCTGCCGAAGTAAATTTACTGGCTTATACGCCGATGACTTAGCCGCCTTTTGTAAAGATCGAGAAAATATGATAGAAGCACTTAACCTTACTAGGGTTTATTGTAAACTCACTGGGTCTGAGATAAACTGGGAGAAAGCGTTGGCATATGGCATTGTAACTGGGACGTGAAACCCGATCGGTTTCCTTGTATAACGTGGACAGCGACGCCTATAATGTACCTTGGAGTGCCGCTGGAGCATTACCGGGATCCTGCGGAGTACTGGAGGAAAGCAACTCAAAAGATGACGGGAAAAACTGCAAACTGGCAGGGACAGGGCCTCTGTTTGCTGTCGCCACTGTATGCAATTGGGTTTTGATTGATAAGGTTTGGTTTGTCCTACAGATATTGTTCATGTCCCGAACAAATATGCAGAGAATGCACCGAGTGTTTGCGGTATTAATATGAGGGTCAACTTGGGAGAGGGTCATCCGCATCAGATTCGTGATGGAGGACTCGGCTTTTCTCATTTGTTTTATAGGCAGACAGTGTCAATGCTCGTTTTCCCGGGCAACCAAAGTGTGTTTTTTTGTTTTTGTTTTTTTGCGTACATTAATGCAAGTTCGACTGGCGAAAGTGCTTCTTGTATTCATTGTCACTACTAACGATCTGACGTGCGGCCGAGGGACTGGCTACTTTCACGAAGTTGTTGTTTCCTTCCGCTTGTTGCACGCGCAATTCAGTATGGATTACTCATGCTCTGTGAAGAAGAGAAAATTGTACTCAGATTTACTAGACAAACTGTCACAACTTCATTGTACAAGTCAGTGTACTGTGAAGGTCCAGGAAGCGATGTGTTAAAGAGAATTAAGAGAATGCCAGTAAGGACTAGGTAGTGTTAAATCTTACTTCCTTAAGTTGCATACAAATACACTTCCAGTAAACGTATGGTTGCATCAGAGCGGCATATTTGTGCCATGAAGCACTAATTGCTTACTCTGTAAAAACCAGAAACCATCGAACACGTATTTATAGACTGCTGGGATGCAGTATTCCACTGAAACATATTACGGCAAACCCTAAAGAAACAGTTGTCCATGAAGTCGCACGGGATCAGATCTCTCCCTGTCGAGAGTAATGTTGATGTGCCCTTAGACATGTTTATGGTCCTGAGCCTCCACATTATATGGCTGACCAAAATGGCAGAGCGCAAAGCAGATGTTCATGTTCGTTCCGTTCGTGAAAACTTTGTTCAAAGTGTGCCTTACATGCTGGAAATCTACTTGGAACTCCCTGAGCTGCCTGCGTTGATAAGTGTATTTGAGGAACTGATGCGCGCGCATCAAGCAAATTTAATTTTTCACGTCAGCCGAAGTTAGGCTGACGGGTTCTATTGTTATCTGAGCTTTTGTTTGCCGGTAAAGGTGCATCCACATGACGGACCACGAACCTGTTTTGATCCGCGGACCAAGCGTCACGTGACGTCCCACTTCCGGTTTATGAGGTCCGCGCCAGGTCCGCGGACCGGAGCGGGCGAAAATGGCTGGGCAATTTTCTCGTACCGCGGACCACGGGCCTGGCGGCGCCTGTGAACGGAGGGGGCGCGCTGGCTCCCGATGAAAGCGCGTGAGCTAGCCCATATCAACAACGTAAACTTTACGCACGTTTTGAAGAGCACCAGATATCATAGCAAGTGTGTAGAGTTGCGTCCGACGGTGTATTTACACAGCCTTCGAACACCGCGCACCATGGTATGTGTAGCACTACGTACTGCAGCCCCGTCACGTCCCGGACGATTCTTTTACAGTGGCGTGTTTAGTGAAAAGTGTCAAAAAACGTCGGGCCTCATCTACGTCATGAAAGAGAAGTTCGCAAACGAGCACGTGCAACACCGAATGCCGGTAGTTTGCGGGAGAGGTGCCGCCGCAAACGCGGTGGACGACTGCGCACTGGCCGCGTCCTACTCCCTAGTCGACACTAGGCCTAGATTGTTTCGCATCGAAGCCGCAGCGGTGCTTTCGATTTCACCAGCGCTGTTGTAAATGGCCTGCGTATAAAAAAAAAAAGAAAAAGAAGAGGTCTACCGACTGTCTTGTACAAGGGAAGTATATGGCCATATGGGCAAGGCCTTAGCAGCAGAGATAGCGTACAAGAAGGCCGGGTAAAGTGGCAAACTTGCTTGTTATAACACTATACCAGCCACTATATGTATGAGTCAGCGATCCTCACGAAGTGGTCAGTTCTGATATGCCTTTAAGTCAGGCTTATTATTCTAGGAAAGACGATTTCACTACGCACGCTGACGCAAGGTACATCCGCTGCTGCCATAACGCACCTCGACGCGGCGGTAGGGACAATGCAGGACGATGCTTGCGCACGCTATTGCCGCCCGAGTTGGAAGCGACTCCACGCATGGTGTTTATAAATAATTGGAATATTTGTAACCGCAGCTTCGTTATGCTGATCGCCTAAAGGATAACGGTTGTGTGCTGTGCAGCAGTGGTGAATTGCTATTCGCGTTAACTGCGGTTAAGTTCCATCCACAGTTAATGCGTCCGCGTAATGTGATCATTATCGCCTTCATCGTTTCGTTTGGAATTAAACGGATTAAGTGAAACGCTGTCAACTTAGGCACGTTATTAGCGCCGCACTTCGTCTATATGCGTCCATGTTTATATGAAGCGAGCCTATAAACGAAGCCCCCCCCCCCCCCCCCCCCAATATACTGTACCTGAATATTGCCCAAATGCCCGCCAAATTCGGCGTTGTGAAATAATGTAAAAAAAAAAAATCAGAAGCAGTGTATAACGAGCGCGTCGCGAAACGCCGAGGTATATTGTGCATCCCTTCGGCTCGCCCCGTGGTCCGACTTGTCGGCTGCTATTTTAGGCCGCCGTGTGGATGCTGTCGCGGGCCGAACCTTGCGTAGTCGACACCACGTGACCGGTCCGCGGCCCAGTCCGTGATCCGTCGTGTAGATACACCTTAATAAAGAAAGAAAAAACGGGCGTGGCGGCAATTGGTCAAAGCGCACCTTTGGGGATCCAAGGTATGGATGTTCGATTCCCAGTGAAGACAGGATTTATTTATTTTTCCTTTTTAAACTGTTTTCCTCAGAGTTGACTGGCCGATTACGTCACCAGGTGATGTCGTCACATTATCGCGGTATCCGGCGGAATCTCTCGAAGAAATGTGACACTTTTCGTGGCCGGACGGACAGGGTCATGGACGCGAGTATGAGCCATAAAGGCTTTGGCTTAACAGCACATGGAACAAACAGCAAGACGACAGAACAGTGCAGCACTGTGGGATCGTTCACTTATCATCGTCATAATCTCGAAGGTCAACGGACAACGCATACAGTGGCGTTGTTTGCAGTTTTGTGGTTTTTGCTGATATTGTTGGCTTGTAGAATAATTAAAGAAACAGAGTTATGATTTAATCCCTCAGTGGAATAGAAAGCCTGGCGAGTAGGAACCTGCTAGGCAAACTTTCCTCTTTTCGCTGCTTAATGAGTAGTGAATGATTCAACATCCGAATAGTGTAGAAAGATGGACGAATGGAGGCTGTTCGAGACGCGTCTACGGCATAGTGCTCTGATGCAGTTGCCGGCGAAGCGGACCCGTTCGCGTCGGCCTTGGTTCGAAATGCAGTCGCGCCCGGAAAGCTTTTTCAGTTCATTATTTTAGGTCAGTCAGCTGTTGACCGCACAAAATAACTGACAGAGGACAACTGCAAGGATTGCAATATGAACTATGTAAAGGAAGTGAGTCAATTAAGATCGCTTGTTTGTGACAATTCCTGAAGCATATATGGTGCATTTGTTTTGTCTATTTAAAAATGTCAACTCTATTCCCTCGAATATGTCTTGATGGAGTATTATATGTGTGCAATACAAACCCGAGATACGGTAGCCACTATATTATCTGCACATCGGAAAATTATTGACGCCGGTTTCAAAAATCTCAGAACAGGCAGGATGGACGTGAATATGGAATATAAATAGTGCCAGCGTAATTTTGGTTTATGTGTCCTCAGTCTTGACGCATTGTACCTATCTCTAAAATACCCCCGGAAACACCAATGAAGTGGTCGTTTAGAACCTAAATAGTTCAACTTTTCCAACATTAGTTTATTCCCATTAATATACAAAGCTTTTAAGTCTAAGAACAATGCCAGTGCCAGGTGATTACTTCCGGTTTCGCAGACACGCGCAATACTTAAGTAAACAAGACTAGGAAACAATAATGCGGAATGATATGCATTAAGATCGAAGGAAGCTTCGGCACGGCCAAGACCTGATAACGGTTCAGGTATCTGTTATACCGAAGGAAGAAAGCTTTGCATGGTGAAAGAATTCGCCGCACAAAAGATATGTGGACACAAGCTAAAGAAACAAACAAGACTAGTGAGGTACTGGCCAACAGCCAACAATTACGGAGACCAGAGCACAGCAATGATGACTTGGAGGATAATCTTCTGAACGACCTCAAACAGCGATACATTGGTGAGGCGTAACGGACATTCCTCCATAATTATCAGGCCTAGGAAGCCCGATGTAACTAGGCGCATTCAGGGCAAAGAATAACAAACTGAAGGTAAATTTGGCCATGGGGTTAGACAATGTGAGCAACAAGATGCTCAGAAATTTTTACAGCAGGCGAATAGCTGGCCTGACGGAATACTTGCAAAAATGCTGGGGAGCGGTCTCAATACCCAAAGTATGCAAAACAGCGCGGATCACATTAATCCCAAAGCCAGGAAAAAACTAAAATCAATCTGGAGAACCTACGGCCCATCTCGCTGACGTCGTGCGCGGGGAGCCTTATGAAACATGTAGTGCTAATCAGTTAAACATCTAAATGGAAGAAAATGGGTTATAATTAACCGGCCACTATGAGTGAATTCCAGCCCATATAACAGGATCTTATCCCGGCCACACCGGCCGCTTTTCGATGGTGGTGAAAAGCAAAGCGCCCGTGTGCTATGTAATATCAATGAACGTTAAAGAACCTCACGCTGAATTTCCGGAGCCCTCCACTACGGCGTATCTCATAGTCTGAGTCGCTGTGGGACGTTAAAACCTATAAACCAAACTTTTTACTAGGGACATCATGCTGCGGCTGCAACAGCAGCTGATCGAAGATGCCAAGGCGATCCTGGGGCTGGACGTCACCAAAGCGTTCAACAACGTCAAATACTCAACAATCCTGAACAACTTGAAAAATCTAATAGGAGACGAATGTACGAGTATACATAAAAAAAGAAGATAAATTCTAACGGGTCGCTCTGCAAACATCGGCTTTGGACAGAAGAATCTCGGAGGGATAAGCTTTTAGGCAATAACGAAACAGCACGGGAGTCAGTTCTATTACTGGCGCTATTTAACATTGCAATATTAGGGCTTCCTAAGCTCTTGAAACAAATAGGATGCCTCAACCGCAGCATCTACACAAATGGCGTCACCATTTTGACAGCGAGGGGAAGGGATGGTCAAATTGAAGATGAGCTGCAAGAAGGTGCGAAAGAGATGGAAGGCTATCTCAAAGACAAAGCCGTGAAATACTCTCCAGAAAAATTTGACCTCATTACACTTCAGGCACGAGGGACAGTAAGAAGGACCAGCCTCTATCTCCCCCCCCCCTCCCCGCACGCACATTAATGTGCGAGTAGGTGGGAGGGAAAAAAGTAAAGCAAAAAGCAAGCTTCGTGTCTTTGTCGTATAGCGGCAAGACAATGGAAGGAACAAAGATTCAATCGACAGGTAGCGAAGGAGGGCGCCGCAAACAAGAAGGCTGAGCGGTCCTGAGAGGTCAGGCTCCTCGGGATCATTCTAGTCTTCGTCATCAGCAGGGTCCCGCAATTCACACCTTACGAGATGTGAGAAATACAAGCTGGACGGCATCAATAAAAGAAATACCACAATTATGCTTAGTCTTCCGGTCTGCACGTTTGTGGACAGGGTACTAAAGCCGGAAATCTTAAAGATATTCGAAGAGCTGATAGAAGCCACGAAGATGACACCGTACGGAAGGCTGATGCGAACGGAAACGGTAAGCATACTATAAACAAAATCCCTATTAGATGCGAAACCTCAGCAGATCCAATGGAGCCCATTCCGGTGCTCGTTAGGAATGAAATCAAGATTCTCTTACTACCGAAGAACAAGCACCGTGTGCACCACGAGAAAAGGAGAAAGGGCAGAGTTGAAAAACTTTATTGAACATTCGAAAGAACAAAGAGACACTCTACTTTGGCGCAGTTGAATAGGAAAATAGAAGGGACAAGGCATCGGTGGCATTCAACGAGAAGAAATAAACACAAGCGGTGCATTGTGAGGAATAGTTCTATAGTGGCAGCAGAAGTGGCCATTTACCTCGAAACCTGCAACGGTCATAGTAAGCAACTCAAAGGCCACAGTTAACAATCTCAACTGCGGTCACGTTTTTGCGGAGGCAGCTAACATTCTGGTGAAAATGCAAATCGAGCCCCAGTTCTCCTTATCTGGGCCCCGTGCACCAGTCTTCAGCGGAGAATGAAGGGCGAAATTATATGGCTCGAAGGTCTCACTTTCCTAAGACTAAGCCGGAAGCTATATTGGGGAGCAAATTGCAAACTCAGCAAAAACAGGAAGTAACCTGGAGGCGTTTGCAGGTCCAAGCACACCCGAACCTTAACTTATTAAGCAAATCGCATCCTAGGTAATACGGTGGACAATCCAAACATTGCAAGGGACATGCACATATGTCATGGACATGCACGCAATCGAAAACAAAAATCAGGAAACATTAGAAATGAAGACCCATGGCAGGCTCTGATGCTCAGCTCGAACCGAGATAAACAAGAAGTTATCATTGAAGCCTGGGTAGCCTCCAGGTCCCTAGGAATTTCAGCGGCCGACTGCTAGCCTAGGAGGTTAAAACCTCCAAAAATTTGATTGACTAAGTAAAGTTCTCTTTCCTCTCTCTCTCTCTCTCTGGCTGCTCTGCTCACGTAATTTGAAATTTCTAAAAGCGCAGTTAAATTTCTTTCTTTAATGTCGCCCATAAGGTGTTGGGTTATCTAGAAATTCTTTTCCGCAAAAAGCTGAAAGACTGCATAACAGGAATAGCGTGTTGCCTCGAAAGATACGCAAGTACAGATATGATAGATATCGGTTCGCAGTTTACGCAATCACTTTTCTTTTCTCTTTTATATACAGACCATAATATTGCGGTTTTCAGTTCCTATTGCGTTATTTTGATTACTAAAATAATTCTACGATGCTCTTTGGCATCCTAAGGACTACACATGTTAATGTCTTTGGGTTGTATTAGAGAACACTATTGAATCTTATTAAAACCTTATGGCTTGAATCTTTTCATTCTGCACGCTTCCTGGCGCCTGGCAGTCTCGAACTGTTTTGATTTTAGTACCGACGCTGTCGAGGTGGAGAGGTCAGTTGTATGATGCGAACCTCACCACGGTAAGCCCGCTTCTAGTGTGTCCCGCCCGCGGACACTTAAGCTCGGAAAGAAGATATGTTTTTGTCTACCCCCGGTTAGTCTAGCCCAAAAGCAAGCAGCCAATGTCTACCGTGCCACTGACGCGCCGCTTAGGCCGCCTATCCAATCGCTCTGTAGACCAATATTCCCAGGCGACTAGCAGAGCCCCATTCTGCATCGCATCGCAGGGAATATCCTCCTTTGTCGGCGCTGTCGCTGGAAGCACTCAGTGCACCGGTCGGCGCCTCCTCAGCCTTCTCGTGCTTGGGTCAGTGAGTTTTCATCCGGCGCATGACCGTAAGACATATTATTTTTATGTTGTTTTAATAGGTATTTAAAGCTGTTTGCACTGTTTTGAGCGGTGACGGCTTTATATTGACGTCCAGTTAATCGCGCTCGGCTTAAAGTCTCGGCTTTATCTTGACTGCATTGCAGACCTTCTATCCTGGTAAGTTTCACGGAAGTTTCCCCTACAGTGAGCCTTCCCGGAGGCACTCTGGAAAGGTAAAAGCAACAAATAGATAACACTATGAAGGTCTCATTACAGCACCGAAAAAAAAAAACAAGAATGATAAAAAAAGTCTATCTTTTATCCGATGATGGGATGCCGATCAGCTTTTTCGAAAAGCAAATACCGCGTTTCAGTCAAGTTTCTTGGAAGAGAATAACCTGTCCGTAGGTTTAAATTTTATATTGGCACATTGTTATAATATAGGAGATTTTTTCAACATGTAACTTTTAAATCTAAGAGAAATACGTCTGTGCGCTTTGTGCAGCTGGGTTTAACAGCAACGTAGACATCGTGTGTGTTGTTGGGGCTTCATGAGTGGATAGTAATAATATAGAGCACGTTCATAGACAGTCAACATTAAAGGTGAGACCCGATTTTATATTTCCATTTTCGGCAGAGTGGTTCTAAATATCGACGGTTAAAATACGCATTTGAGAGCTCGGAGTGGTGTTTTTCTGGCATAGCGAAGCGAAGACAGCAACCTCCGATTACAAACGGCGATGCCGTATGGTTTCACTTACCTTTCGCGGTTATGAGCCTCTCCGTTTCGGCTGCTCTGCATCGTACTGCGCTGCGCTGTTTTTCCTTGTTGCTATTTCTTCCGTATGCTGTTTTGTCCCTGTTGTGTTTTATAGTGCCGCGAAACCTTCAAAACAGTATTTATTGATTTTTAACAGTCGCCGGCATACAGGCTTATCACTCTGATTCTGGACCGCGTATCAGTT
>JAJIZL010052825.1:0-17605 GCA_023969395.1 Amblyomma maculatum | reverse complement strand
TTTTTGTAACCGCCGACAGTTGGGATGTGACCGCACTTGTGGATACCGGCGCCGATTTTTCCGTCATGAGCACCCAGCTAGCAACGACACTCCTTAAGGTTCTGACGCCTTGGTCTGGGCCAATGATGCGCACTGCCGGTGGCCATGTCATGACGCCGATTGGCATGTGCAATTGCCGCATAGAGATCTGCGGTCTTACTTTCACTGGCACCTTTGCCGTATTAAAAGACTGCTGTAAAGATCTGATTCTAGGCATGGATATTCTGCAAGAGTATGGTGCTGTTATAGACCTTCGGGAGCAGCTCACAGTATCGTTTTCAACCAAGCGAGCCGTTGATAGCAACACGGACTTCCGGAAAATGATGTTGCGCGTCTCTGACGACCACATAACAATCCCTCCGAGAGCGAGCAAGTTCGTCACAGTCAAATGTGATCACAGCACCGACACGCATGGCATTGCCGAAGCTAACATGTCACTGCTTCTCACTCGACAAGTTTGTGTAGCTCGGGGCCTTGTCGAACTTTTCCGTGGGCAAGCCGAAGTGTTAGTGACAAACTTCACGTGTGAACCCCAACATTTGACGGCGAACACGACGGTCGCTTATTTTGAAGAACTTGGAGAATGGACAGGCCAGTACGCTTTATCCAACACGTCAGACCTCGACAATGCGACGTCTACAGCCATTCAGACCGATTTGAACCCACACCTCTTGCCCAGTCAGAAACGCTGCATAGAGAATCTTATCAATTCTTTCCGCGATTGCTTTGCATCAACCTCTAAGGTCCGACAGACGCCACTAACGAAGCACCGAATTATAGTTGCCGACGACCAACGTCCACTATGCCAGCGTCCTTACCGGGTGTCTTCAAAAGAACGTGACGCCATCCGCCGCCAAGTAACAGAAATGCTCTAGGACGAAGTTATCCAGCCGTCGACGAGCCCGTGAGCTTCCCCTGTTGTCCTTGTCGCGAAGGATGGAACCTTGAGGTTCTGCGTTGATTATAGACGCCTCAACAACGTCACGAAAAAGGATGTGTGCCCCCTGCCGCGCATAGACGACTCCCTCGATCGCCTTCGCCATGCCACTTACTTTTCGTCACTTGACCTCCGCAGTGGATATTGGCAAATAGAGGTTGACGAGCGAGACCGTGAGAAGACCGCTTTTATTACGCCGGACGGTTTTTACGAGTTTAAAGTGCTTCCATTTGGCCTGTGCTCGGCCCCTGCCACATTTCAACGAATGATGGACACCGTACTCTCTGGCCTGAAGTGGCAGTCATGCCTCGTATATCTCGACGACGTTGTAATTTTCTCGGACACGTTCGACGAGCACCTGAAACGTTTGCGCGCTGTTTTAGAGGCCATCCGATCCGCTGGTCTCTCTCTAAAGCCCGAAAAATGCCACTTCGCTTTTAATGAGCTGAAATTTCTCGGCCTCATTGTCAGCACTCGAGGTGTTAGCCCAGACCCAGAAAAGACGGCCGCTGTCGCTTCGTTCCCCAAACCAGAAGATAAACGAAGCTTGCGTCGATTTCTCGGCCTCTGCGCGTACTATCGTCGCTTTGTTCACAATTTCTCCAAGATCGCTGAGCCTCTGACCCGCCTGACAAAAGACGCCGAACCGTTCGTTTGGGGCCCCGACCAGGAACAAGCCTTCGCGGAACTAAAGTCCCGTCTCCAATGTACACCTATACTTGGCCACTTCGACGAAGAGGCTGACACGGAACTGCACACGGATGCCAGTAACATTGGCCTCGGTGCGGTCCTTGTTCAGTGGCAGGATGGTGCAGAACGCGTCATTGCTTACGCCAGTCGCACTTTGTCCCGTTCTGAAGTTAACTACTCAACTACGGAAAAGGAATGTCTCGCTGTTCTGTGGGCAGTCATGAAATTTCGTCCGTACTTGTACGGTCGTCCGTTTCGTGTCGTGAGCGACCATCACTCTCTGTGTTGGCTGGCAAACCTGAAAGATCCATCGGGACGGCTTGCTCGATGGAGCCTTCGGTTGCAAGAATTTGACGTTACAATCGTGCACAAGTCCGGCAAGAAACTCAGTGATGCTGAATGTCTGTCCCGCGCCTCTACTCCCTGCCACACGGACAGCTGCGACGACGATACCGCTTTCCTCGGTGTTATCACGTCGTCCACGTTAGCCCGAAAGCAGCGGGCCGATTCTGAACTTTTGCCCCTCATCGAATACCTCGAAGGAACCGGGTCATCTCCTCCTCAGCTCTTCAGGCGCGGACTGTCGTCATATTGCTTGCGCGATGGTGTGCTCTACAAGAAGAACTACGGTCCAACAGGAACTTTATCTGCTAGTAGTACCCACCACGCTTCATGACGAAGTTCTCCGTGCGTGCCACGACGACCTTTCTTCCGGCCATCTCGGGTTTTCTCGCACATTGGCACGGATACGCCGAAAGTACTACTGGGCCAAGCTAGCTGCCGTTGTGCACCGCTACGTCCGTACCTGCCGTGAGTGCCAGCGGCGGAAGACACCGCCCATTAAACCAGCTGGCCTCCTGCAGCCTATCGATCCCCCGAAATTCCCATTTCAACAGGTAGGCATGGACTTAATGGGCCCATTCCCGGAGTCCTCAATGGGTAACAGGTATATAGCGGTTGCCACTGACTATCTCAGCCGCTCAGAAAGAAACCCATCAACGAATTAGCGGTGAGGGGGAGGGCAGAAGAGTTCAGGATCTCGCTACAGAATAGGTATTCAGCTCTAACTGAGGATGGCGACATTACCCTAGAGGCAAGGAACAATAATTTCAGAGATATCATTACTGAGTGCGCGGTAGAAGTAGGCGGTAGGATAGTTAGAGAGGATACCGGTAAGCTGTCTAAGGAGACGAAAGATTTGATTAAGAAACGGCAGAGTATGAAAGCTTCCAATCCAACAGACCAGATCGAATTGGCCGAGATATCAAAGCTAATCAATAAGCGCAAGGTGGCCGTTATAAGGAAGTATAACATGGAGAAAATTGAGCATGCTGTAAAGAACGGGGGAAGCCTTAAAGCGGTAAAGAAGAAATTGGGCATAGGCAAAAACCAGATGTATGCGATAAGGGACAAGGCGGGCAACGTCATCACTAATATGGACAAGATAGTCAAAGTAGCCGAGGAGTTCTATACAGATCTCTACAGTAGCCAAAGTAGTCAGGACCGTAATGAGATTGGCGGTAGGGAAAAACAGTCAGACGTTCCACCAGTGACGAAGGACGAGGTCAAGAAAGCACTAGAAACTATGAAAAGGGGGAAATCAGCTGGAGAGGATCAGATAACTACAGATTTGCTGAAGGACGGGGGGGATATCGTGCTAGAAAAACTGGCCACCCTGTATACGCAGTGCCTGGTGTCATCGACGGTACCGGAAGCATGGAAGAATGCAAACATTATCCTCATTCACAAGAAAGGGGACTCTAAGGACCTTAAAAATTACAGACCAATCAGCTTACTGTCTGTTACGTATAAGGTATTTACTAAGGTAATCGCTAACAGAATCAGGACAACCTTAGACTGCACTCAAGCAAAGGATCAAGCAGGGTTTCGGAAACGGTACTCTACTATCGATCATATCCATACCATCAATCAGGTGATAGAAAAATGCTCGGAATATAACCAGCCCTTATACATAGCATTCATTGATTACGAAAAAGCATTTGACTCAGTTGAAACCTCGGCGGTGATGCAGGCATTGCGAAATCAGGGGGTAGACGAGCCGTACGTGAAAGTGCTGGAAGATATATATAGTGGCTGCACAGCAACCATAGTTCTACATAAAGAAAGCAACAAAATTCCCATAAAGAAAGGTGTTAGGCAAGGAGACACAATCTCCCCAGTACTATTCACAGCTTGTTTAGAGGAAGTATTCAGAGACTTGGAATGGGAGCAGTTAGGGATAAGGGTAGATGGAGAATACCTCAGTAATCTGCGATTTGCTGATGACATTGCCTTGCTAAGCAACTCGGGAGATGAACTGCAAATAATGATTGATGACCTAGACAGGAAAAGTAGAAAGGTAGGCTTGAAAATCAATATGCAGAAGACTAAGGTAATGTTCAACAGCCTCGGGAAGGAACAGGAGTTTACATTAGGTAGCGAAATACTGGAAGTAGTAGGCGAATATATCTACTTAGGACAGGTAGTAACCGCAGATCCGGATCATGAAAAGGAAATAACAAGAAGAATAAGATTGGGATGGAGCGCATTTGGCAAGCACTCGCAGATTATGACTAGCAGCTTACCGGTATCGCTCAAGAGGAAAGTATACAACAGTTGCATCTTGCCTGTACTCACCTATGGGGCTGAAACGTGGAGGTTAACCAAGAGAGTTCTACTTAAGTTGAGGACAACCCAGAGGGCTATGGAACGAAAAATGGTAGGGGTAACATTAAGAGATAGAAAGCGTGCAGAGTGGGTCAGAGAAATAACTCAAGTTAACGACATTCTAGTGGAAATTAAGAAGAAGAAATGGACATGGGCAGGACATGTAGTGCGAAGAGAGGATAACCGATGGTCGCTGAGGGTAACAAACTGGATTCCAAGGGAAGGAAAGCGTAGCAGGGGGCGGCAGAAAGTTAGGTGGGCGGATGAGATTAAGCAGTTCGCAGGGGTCAAGTGGATGCAGCTAGCACAGAACCGGGTTAAGTGGAGAGATATGGGAGAGGCCTTCGCCCTGCAGTGGGTATAATCAGGCTGATGATGATGATGATGATGATGATGATCTCAGCCGCTACTGTGAGACCAAGGCCATTCCCCGTGGTACCGCAGAGGAAGTTGCACATTTCTTCATTCATAACATTGTACTCCGTCACGGCGCCCCAACAGTCGTCTTAACTGTCAGGGGAACCTCGTTTACGTCGGCACTCACGAGCGAGGTCCTTCGACTCAGTGGCACCACCCACCGCAAAACAACTGCCTATCATCCTCAAAGTAATGGACTAACTGAGTGGCTTAACAAGACAATTGCCGACGTGATTTCTATGTATGTAGACGACGATCATGGGAACTGGGACCGAATTCTGCCGTACATCACGTTCGCATACAACACTGCGCTTCAGGAAACCACACGCTTGACTCCATTTGGTCCACGGACGCGAACCTTTGACTATGCTGGATGCCATGCTTCTTCCGGATTCTGCTCCTTCCACTGTCGTGGGGGCTGACCAATTTATTCGTGACGCAGAATCCGCACGCCAACTTGCACGACAGCGAATTCGGCACCAACAAGTACACGACGCCCAGCGCTACAACCTGCGACACCGAGAGGTGACTTACGCACCCGGCGATCAAGTCTGGGTTTGGAGCCCAATACGGTTGTGAGGGCGCTCTGAAAAGCTTCTGCGCCGTTACTTTGGACCCTACGAGGTGCTCCGTCGCCTCAGCGCAGTGAACTACGAGGTGTTACCACAAGGCACTGTCCGCTCCTCTCGGCATCCAAAGTCTGAAATAGTTCACGTCGCCAGGATGAAGCCTTATTAGAGTCGTTAAACAATTTTAGGGTCCAAATCAGTGCCAGAGACTCCCGTATAACTTGCCCCGATTTTCCATTGTTCCCTTACGTTTGCGGCATCGGGTCGATGCCTCTTAGAAGGGGGGCAATGACACACCGCTGCCCATCTTCTAGCGCCACCAAGTGGCCGAATGTCTTGGCACGTGGCTAAGCTTCTCTTGGCACGTGGCTTCTCTCTCGAGTTTCGCTTGATTAAAAAAGAAGGCAGCTCGGTTGTTCTTCTGTTTGATACGTGTGTTGGTGACAATATAGTGGGCGGCCCAAGATAATCACCAGCGTTTCAGTCATGTTTCTTTTTTTTTCCGAATGTTGTGTTCCGGTGATGATCGTAAAGATAACGTGCCGGAGTAGCTGCCGGGGATGTTTTCGGTGAATGGGCAAGTAGGAAACAGCCATGTGAAGCTTCTCCAATACAAAAATGTGATCTTGAATCGGGTTTTGCCACTGCATTTCCGTCATTCGCCTCACTAAATATTAAAAAAAAAGAACGATGAGGCTCAACGCTGCTGAACCGAATATCGAGGTTTAGCTCAAATGAGAGAAACCTCTGTAATCAAGAGTTCGACGAAATGTAGTCTGATCAGGTGGTGGCATAAAAAAATATACAGGGTCACTGACCAAGTCAAAGTTTCATGAAAACGTACTAACGTTTCGGAAGCCCTACAGCTTCGTTGTTCATAAACCAGACAACAAGCATTCGTTTATATCTTCTTCAAATACTTTGACTTGATCAGTGGCCCTATATGTATATATATTATAAGAGCAAACACTGAATTGGTTTCCCGTTTGATGCTTTTATGTGCGCTTATTTTATTTATTTTATACGTGCATGATGTCCCATCCTCTTCCCAGCCAATTCCGCTTCGTGAAGGGGGATATATCGCGGATTGTCCGAAGCATTACGGCGTCTACAGTAAACCGTTGATGCATTCGGAGGGAAGCTGGTTCGGCGTTCATTTTGCTATAATGCTATATGTACCTGCCTAGCATCGCCCGCAAGGCGATTTCCAAGGAAACCGCAAAAGAAAAAACTTTATTTTCGATTGCCTCCCGACGGTTTTTCTTTTTTACAACTATTATGACACCCATAAACACAACAGCAGATCGAGCTGTTTGTTTAAAAGGACGTTTTCTCTTTGCGGGGAGCCATGAACGTGTGTCAAGTCAGAAAGCGCGCACTCCTGCAATGTGCTTCGCTCTCCACGTCTTCTACGTCAGGCTAGGCTGCCCAAAAGCGAGCGCCGAGAACAGCTAGAAACTATCATTAGGAAGTCATTAGAAAAAAAAAAACAGCTCCCGTTGGGCAGGAAGGCTCCGCGCTCTCTACAACACAGGCCGTGTCCGAAGACCTGCCAGCGCTGGGTACAACTTTTAGTAGTTGTTACAACTTTTAGAGCTCGAGTTTATTTATTTATTTATTTGAACATACTGCAGGCCCTTTTCGGGCCCATGCAGGAGTGTTTACAATGCATCACTGTGCTCAAACAGAGTAAAAACAAAAAATACAGAGATGTTCTCTGATCCACACACAAAGAAAGTGTAGGAGAGAATTAAACAGAAAAGTCAATTTTTTCGATATAATTGAGAAACATTTCCACGGACGTACACTTCACCGCATCTTCAGGTAATTTATTCCAATATGATGTAGCATCTGGAAACAGGAGTTAGGTCCAGAAGTAAAAAAAAAAAAAGAAAAACGTTTTTTTGTGTGTGTTTTTCGCGTCCTGCGCGCTCGATACAAACAAGCGATCGCTCGTGCATGCTTGAAAGAAACCTAGGGTCAAGTACTGTACGAAAAGAAAAAAAGTGGGAAATGCGCAGCCGAAACGAAAAGCAATGGGAGCGATATGAGATTCGAAATGACTAAGTAAGTACAGGCCCTTGTTTCAGTCGGCGTTAATTTTTTTTTTATTCTTACGGGGAACCAAAAAAAAAAAAATCGGAACACAGCGTCGGCGCTACCCACGGTTGCGGATCCAGACAGCCGCCTTTTACAGCGGCGCCTCCCAGACGGCGCCACATGTTCGGCCAAAGCTGCAGCGCACCAGGCCCATAGCGATAAACTCCATATTAGAAAACATTTTAGAGAAGTTAATAAAAGATAGAATATACTTTTTCTTAAACAGTAGGAAATTATTCCCTAGACATCAATATGGCTTTCAGCACAATACATCAACAGTAAATGCATTATTGGAAATAAAAAAGCGAGTTCAACAAGCAACATTAGACAAATTAGGTACAGCATTAATTTCATTAGATATAAAGAATGCCTTAACTCAATACAACCGAAGATAGTTATTAAGAGACTGAAAGAACTTCAGTGTCATTCTAATTTAGTAGATATAGTGAAATCAATATTAACGAAAAGAAAATTGATATATGAACCACAAGGAATTAGCATAACAAAAACTATAACATTGGGCTCTCCTCAGGGATCTCCATTAAGTCCCTTATTAAGGAATTTGACAGTGGCGGATATATTCAAGTTAAAATTTGAGGAAGACATCCATATCCAGGCTTTTGCGGATGACATAATTCTTTTAATCAAGTTTAAATCTCGGCAACAGGTTGAATATCAAGCCAACAAAGCATTAGAAACCATTTCAGAATGGGGAAGGAAAGTCCACTTAGAATTTAATCCAAACAAATCGAAATTTCCCCTGGTCAAAAAAAGTTATGGCAATCGATCCTCGGTGATTAAAACTAATAATGAAAAACTAAAAATTGTAAATAATTTGAAGATACTTGGAGTAATCTTCGATAATAATATGTCCTTTTTACCACATCTAAGGTATGTAAAGGAGAAGGTTCACATTTTGAGTACCAACTTAAGTAAATTCTCTAAACTAGGAAAGGGGATGAAAGGACAACACTTAAGAAAACTGTACACATTAGGAATAGAAAGAATGATAGTATACGGCGCTCCAGTTTGGTATGAAGATAATGTAATAATACAAAGAAAATTAAAATCTATTCAGCGAATTCCATTAATATTAATAACTAAAGCCTATCGAACCACCTCAAATGTAACACTAAATGTGATAGCAAATATTCCACCTGTCCATTTAAAAATAAAGGCAGAGAAAGAAGTTTTTGAAGTAATGCAAGGGTACAAAACATTTTATTTCAAAGGAAAATTTTCTGCTCAAGAAATAACGAACAAGTATGACATGTGGAACTACCATCCAGCAGAGAAATTAGCATATTGTAACAGGTATTGCGCCAAACGTCCAGGTAACGCCCTGAGCCTAGAAGACTGCTGAAGTCCGAGAGTGGTACGAGCAGCGGTCTGAGCACGGTTCCAGGCAACCAACTTCGTCGTCTACGCCAACCAGCAACCACTTCATCGTCTACGCCAACTAGCCACTGACTGTCCCCGCTTCGTCGTCGAGTATAGCTTGTATCAATATGACTATCTTAATTCATTATTACAGCGCAAAGACGGCACGGAACAAGAGGAGTAGACAACAGCGCTGTGTATTATGGAGCATATAACTATACAGAAGAAGTTAATATAACAGCAGATATAAAGATATTGTTACTTAGCTGTATTCGCTGTTCGTGATGAGGATGAAGAAGTGCAACAGACTCGGAGAAGACGACGACGCTGAGTGTTGTGAAATCGGTGCCCTCATCAACGTTAGTTGTGCGGACAGCTTTGGGACTGCAAATCTTCCACGTAACATCTCTTGGTGGAGGTGAATCTATTCGATCCCCTGTCACAAGCTGGATCTACGCAGCGGCTGCCACATCGGAACCACTACGATGATTACCCACGCCTCTACCTCTACAGCCGCCGCACCTGCTGTTGTAATGGCCCACCCCCGTGACCCCGGAACCTTCTGCGGGACCGACGACGTCAACGTAGATGACTGGCTAGCCCTACACGAGCGCGTGAGCAAGCACAACAGGTGGGATGCCACACTCATGCTCGCGAATGTAATATTTTACTTGGCTGGGACCGCGCGGGTGTGGTTTGAAACCCACGAAGACGAGCTAACATCTTGGGATATTTGCAAACAGAAGCTGCACGACCTATTCGGAAAGCCTATTGGCCGCCACATTGCCGCCAAAAAAGCGCTCGCCTCTCGCGCCCAAACGTCTACGGAGTCTTATCTCACATCCAAGCCGCAAAGTCGACCAAGGCATGCCTGAGGAGGATAAAGTCGGCCATATAGTAAAACGCATTGCCGACGATGCCTTCAACCTCCTGTTGTGCAGGGATTGCTCCACCGTGGACACTGTGCTACAGGTGTGCCGACGTTTCGAGCAGGCGAAACAGAGGCGCATATCTCACCGTTTCGACCGGCTGCTAGCTCCTCCTGTATCGGCATCCCGACTCCTCGACCGCCTGCTAACGACAGCACTTTGACACGCAATGTCCGCCAAGAGCTTGAGGCAATGACTCCCGCGGCCTCGCTGTCGCATACATCCGACAACACCCTGGCTACCATATCACTTATTAAGGCTGTTGTTCGCCAAGAGGTTGCGAATATGGGCCTCCCATCTACCAGCACCACCGACACCACGGATTCAGGACCTGCCCTTCCAGTAATTGCTGCCACCTCAACCAACGCCGGTTTCTCGCCCCGATATCGTTACCGCAACCCAAATGAATGGCGTACCCACGACAATCGCCCCATCTGTTTTACTTGTTCTCGCGTTGGCCACATTTCCCGCCACTGCCGTAGTCGCTGGTACACGCCATTTCGTCAGTACACCTACGTCGACCGCCGCGGAGACTATGCCCCTCACTATTCCCCACCTCGCCCCGACCAGACCCTTGCTGACCCCGGTTCCACTCTCCGTGCTGCCAACCGTTCACCATCCCCGCAAGCACGACGTTCGCGTTCTCCTCTTCCTCGCCGCAGTTCGCCACCGTCATTCTGGCCACGTACCGGAAAACTAGCCAATGCAGCTCCCGGAGGTGACGCTGCATTTATGACCCGGACCGAAAAACCTCTGTTGACCCCTGCCCTACAAAATAACCGTATCGACGTCCTTGTGGATGGAGTTGCCGTTTCTGCTCTAATTGATACAGGCGCCCAACTGTCCGTTCTCAGCTCATTTCGCCGTCGCCTCAAGAAAGTCCTTACGCCAGCCATCTCGTCCACAGTTCGCGTCGCCAATGGCAGCCCTGCTGCCGTGGTTGGCATGTGTATGGCGCGAGTTACAATTGCTGACCGTCATGCCCCAGTGTTGTTCACCGTCCTACATGAATGCCCCCACGACGTTATCCTTGGCATTGACTTCTTAACAGCCCACTCTGCCCTTATTGACTGCTCTAGCGGCCTACTTCGCTTAGACCTTCCGCACTGCTCTGAAGACCCCTCCTGCTCACCCCGCCTTCGATCAGCACAATTTAGCCGCCTTCCTCCTGAAACTGCCGTTTACATCCCTATGTCGCCATTTCCACCCTTCCCAGATGGCGATTATCTCGCTTGTGCCATTACTGATGTCATGCTGCAGCGGCACGTCACCCTTCCTCATCTCATCATCATCATCATCATCAGCCTGATTATACCCACTGCAGGGCGAAGGCCTCTCCCATATTTCTCCACTTAACCCGGTTCTGTGCTAGCTGCATCCACTTGACCCCTGCGAACTTCTTAATCTCATCCGCCCACCTAACTTTCTGCCTCCCCCTACTACGCTTTCCTTCCCTTGGAATCCAGTTTGTTACCCTCAGCGACCATCGGTTATCCTCTCTTCGCACTACATGTCCTGCCCATGTCCATTTCTTCTTCTTAATTTCCACTAGAATGTCATTAACTTGAGTTATTTCTCTGACCTCATCTAATTGTGCACATCTCCCAGAACCGCACCACTTTCCCTGTCCTTAACTTCAGTTTTTCAACTCAAGTTCTGCCCGAGGGAATTTCATTAGCTGCGCTGTCCCCGATTACCGATCGTGCCATTTCAGCTCTGTCTACAGATCATACAACTTCCGTCCCTGCCAACAACCCCTCGTCGTCCACATCGCGCCCTGATCCGCTTAACAGCATGATTGCAGCTGATCTGCAACCTGAATTCGCCGCTGTGTTACACAAGCCTTTGTTTACCTACAGTGACCTTTTCGACTTCGGTACCCGCCCATTGGGTCAAACGACAGTTGTCACCCACCGCATTGACACCGGTGACGCTAGTCCTATTCACAGGCGGCCCTATCGCGTTTCGCTTGCCGAGCGACGCGTCATTCAAAGGGAGGTCAAAAAGATCTTAGCGAACGATATAATCGAGCCTTCCAGTAGCCCCTGGTCATCCCCTGTCGTGTTGGTCAAGAAGAAGGATAACAGTTGGAGATTCTGCGTTGACTACCGTCATTTGAATAAGATAACCAAAAAAGATGTGTATCCTCTTCCGCGTATCGATGACGCGCTTGATAGTTTGCACGGAGCCAGCTACTTTTCATCCATCGACCTTCGTTCCGGCTACTGGCAGATTTCTGTCGACGAGAGAGACCGTGAAAAAACAGCGTTCATCACCCCTGACGGCCTTTATCAATTCAAAGTCATGCCTTTTGGCCTATGTAACGCCCCTGCAACTTTCGAACGGATGATGGACTCATTGCTGCGCGGCTTCAAGTGGACGACTTGTCTTTGTTACATAGACGACTTCATTGTTTTCTCGTTCACTTTTGACAGCCACCTCTCTCGCCTTTCTACCATTCTCGAGCTATTCCGCCGCGCCAGCCTTCAACTCAACTCAAAGAAATGCAGTTTCGGCCATCGGGAAATCAAAGTGCTTGGTCACTTGGTTAATGCTTCCGGTGTTCAGCCTGACCCTGACAAGATACGTGCCGTCAGAGATTTTCCCACTCCGCGTTCATCCAGCGATGTCCGAAGCTTTATTGGCCTATGTTCTTATTTCCGACGATTCGTCCTGAACTTCGCAGTCCTTTGCTCGTCCGCTCACCCAACTCCTCAAGATAGACGTTTCATTCTATTGGGGGCCTGAACAAGTTGCAGCTTTCTCAGAGCTTATTGCTGCTCTAACTACTCCACCAGTCTTGGCCCACTTCAACCCTTCCGCCTATACTGAACTCCGTACCGACGCAAGTGGCCATGGAATAAGAGCTATACTCGCTCAGCGACAACACGGCCGTACAAGGGTGATTGCGTATGCCAGCCGCCTCCTCTCAACACCCGAACAAAATTATTCTATTACAGAGCGAGAGTGCCTGGCGCTTGTCTGGGCTATTACGAAATTCCGCCCTTATTTGTTTGGCCGCCATTTTACTGTGACCACCACGCCTTGTGCTGGATTTCCTCTCTCAAAAATCCTACTGGCCGTTTGGGGCGCTGGGCGCTACGATTACAAGAATACACCTTTTCCGTCGTCTACAAGTCCGGCCGGCTTCACCAAGATGCAGACTGTCACGTCATCCCGTCCACTCCCCTAGTCCTACAGACCCTGACTATGCTGCATATGTCTTGTCTGTCTCCGCCTTTGCCAACATTGCCAAGGAACAGCACTTAGATCCTTCTCTGCATTCCATTATCCTCCGTCTTACCTCCGACCGCCCTGACCCATCTCTCGCCTTATTTGTGCTCCACGAGAACACCCTATACCGACGTAATATGCGACCAGATGGCACAGACCTTTTGCTCGTCGTTCCCACACCTGCGTTCCACCATCCTTGAACAGTTCCCTGATGCTCCCACGGCTGGCCACTTGGGTGTCTCTCGCGCATACGACAGCCTGCGCCGACGTTTCTACTGGCCGGGGCTCTACCGCTCTGTCCAGCAGTACATTGCCGCATGTGAACTGTGTCAGCGTCGGAAGAAGCCCACAATTTCGCCTTCAGGTCATATGCAGCCGATACCCATTCCAACTGACCCGTTTTCCCGTATAGGCGATGACCTCATTGGCCCCTTTCCAGTTTCCACCTCGGGGAACAAATGGATCGCCGTCGCCACTGATTACGCTACTGGGTACGCTATTACCCGAGCCATCCCGACCAGCTGCGCCACAGACGTCGCTGACTTCCTTCTAGAAAACGTAATTCTTCATCATGGTGCTCCTCGCGAACTACTAACTGACCGTGGCCGCTGTTTCCTGTCGCAAGTGGCTGACGAAATTCTCCGTTCGTGCTCCGTCCGCCACAAATTCACCACCGCATATCACCCCCAGACCAACGGCTCACGGAACGTCTAAACCGTACCCTCACAGACATGCTAGCCATGTATGTGTCTGACAACCATCGAGATTGGGACGTTCATCTCCCCTTTGTCACATTCGCCTACAATTCATCTGTCCATTCTACCGCTGGATACTCCCCACTTTATTATTTGGCCGACACCCGTTACTACCCTTCGACACCTCTCTACCCGCGGCAGACGCCACCAGTACTTACACCAGTGATGCCGTCACCCGCGCTCATGATGCCCGCCGGATAGCTCATGCCAGGCTCTCTGCATCCCAAGACTCTCAAAAGATCCGGTACGACAGCCGCCACCGTGATGTCCCCTACACTCCTGTATCTCTCGTTTTGCTGTGGCTCCCGTGCCGTCGAGTGGGCTTGTGTGAAAAACTTTTGCCCCGTTACACTGGCCCTTACCGTGTTTTGCGCCCCGTGACCGACGTCACCTACGAAGTTGAATCTGTGGTTCCGAAGTCCCCGTCCACAGCTCCAACCTCCGAAATAGTGCATGTGTCCCGTCTAAAGCCCTATCATCAACGTTCTATTTCGCTAACATAGACCGCACCGGGACTGTACTTTTCCCGCGGGGGGGGGGGGGGGGGGTAGTGTTACTTAGCTGTATTCGCTGTTCGTGATGAAGATGAAGAAGTGCAACAGACTCGGAGAAGACGACGCTGAGTGTTGTGAAATCGGTGCCCTCATCAACGTTAGTTGTGCGGACAGCTTTGTGACTGCAAATCTTCCACGTAACAATATATACTGATGGCTCGCAGATTAAGGAAAATACGGGTGCAGCATTTGTAGTGTTCAATGGTAGGGAAGAACAGGTATTTCACAAACTGTATAAACTTCCACAACATGCAAACAATTTCGATGCAGAGGTAGTTGAAATTAAAAAGGCAATAGAATACGTCAGCTGCGATGAAAGTAACAAAATTCAAATATTGACAGATAGTCTATCGGCACTTCAAGCGATTAAAAATCCAAATAATCAGAATCCAGCAATACAAGAAATTAAAAAAGAATAAGCAAAAGGAAGAAAAGTAATATCATTTTAACATACATAAAAGGACATAGTGGAAATAAAGGGAACGAAATGGTGGATGCATTAGCCAAAGAAGCATTAGAGAAAGGAGAGCTAACAAATATACCAATTTCAAAAACATTTGTTCAAAAACAGTTACAAAAGAGAATCCATGATGAATGGAATGAGATTTGGAACAAAGAAGGTACAGAAAGCAGTGCATTTGAATGGATCAGAAGTGTAAAGAACTTACCGTATCATTTTCCCACAAATCACTACACTTCACAGGCAATATCATCTCATGGAAGATTTCCTTTTTATCTGCACAGATTCAACATTTCAGCTTCTCGTAAATGTTCATGTGGAGAAAATGTATGTAATTTCAATCATTATATTGAAAAATGTCGGGATACGAATAAATATTAGGCTCTAATTTACAACTAGGTAAACCAGAAATAATTAAAAACTTGGAAACATACAAAATTCTAGAAAGAATGGTACAAATAATATTAGAAAAATCATATGAATTAAATTAGATCATATAGGATACATTTTGGGTATAACAGGTGTGGGAGCTGAGGGGCAGCTCAGGCCAACCGAGGTGGGCACAAATGCCCGCACCTTTAGCCCCACATCAAATTGGGATATACAACACAAACAAAACACAGCAAGTAATGGCAAACAAGAAAATTTCTGAATGTATAGATGCAAGACACCATTTACATGTGCATAGCAGTCAACAACACAACAGTGCAATGAAGGTTGGACATCGCATGGCGTCAAGAGGAACAATGTACCGAGAAAGGAAAAGGATGTGCAAGATCAGGAAGAAAGGGAGCCAGCAGTGTTGAAGATCGGACAGTGCTGTGAAGTGCAGTGTTGGTGTGTTAAAGAAGAAAAGTATTTTGTGCAGTACGTGCAGTGTTGTGAGGTGCAGTGTTGGATATTCGAAACGTGCCTTCAGTGATACAACAAACCAGGAGGAAGGTTATTCTGCTATGTTGTGAAGCTCAGGATGGTGCATGGAGAAGTGTGCAATGCAACTGAAGATTTCAAGTGTAAGTGTGTTTCAAGTATAAGTATCGAAGTGTGTTACAAGTGGAAGTGTAGAAGCAAGATGTTTATGAAGTTTATGCTTATTCATATGTTCAGTATAAATTTGTGTTTATATACTTATCGTGGTGTATCTAAATGGTATAATGTATAAGGTATATTGTTTGAGTAATTGCTAGTATGTGTATAACAACATCAGTATTATATGTAACCTATATCATTTGTTATGTTCAGTATAAATTTGTGTTTATATAATTATCGTGGTGTATCTAAATGGTATAATGTATAAGGTATATTGTTTGAGTAATTGCTAGTATGTGTATAACAACATCAGTATTATATGTAACCTATATCATTTGTTATGTTCAGTATAAATTTGTGTTTATATAATTATTGTGGTGTATCTAAATGAATAATGTTGCGATCGCGTAGCTCGCCGGCCAAAGGCCGGCAGCTACGCGATGAACACCAGGCAGATTCGCAGAGCGAAAAGACGACGCTTTATTTCCGGCTCGGAAATATATAGAGAAGAAAAGAAAAGAAGGGAAGAAGGAAAGAGATATGCAGGCACGTGACTAACGGATGGCCCTCCGTCGTAGAAGGTGACAGCAGGGAAGTGGCGGAATTCCGGAAAAGGAGACATGAGTTGTCTGTGGAGAAGGGGCTGTTGTACTGGGGGCATCGTGTGGTGATACCAAGTGCGGCGCGTGAGAAACTGTTGACGATGCTACACGAGTCTCATCAGGGTGCGTCAACCATGAAGACAAGGGCGAGGGAAGCTGTGTGCAGGCTTTGCCCATGCCCCCTAGGAATCCTGTCAGCTGGCCGATCTCAAGAGAGAGGTGGTCACGGCTGCATGCAGACTATGCAGGGCCTATTGGAAACAAAATGTTGTTGGTAATTGTCAATGCACACAACAATTGGATAGAAGCAATTCCAGTATCTCGAGCAACCGCTAAAGCCGCTGCCGACTGCATGAGAACCTTGTTTAGCAGGTTTGGATTGCCCCCGCACCATAGTTACCGACAACGGTACACCCTTTACTGGGTTAGAGTTTGCGGTATTCCTACATAAAAATGGAATCGAGCATATTCGTACCCCGCCTTATCACCCCCAGAGCAATGGTCTTGCGGAACGGGCCGTAAGAACAGTCAAGGATGGTTTGAAGAAACTGCCGGGCGTGGAGTTGACAACTGCTCTGGCGAGAATTCTTTGTAACTACAGAAATTCGCCACAAGCTTCAGGCTCTACTCCGTCCGAACTTCTTCTGGGATACCGTTTGCGTACAAAATTAGATATGTGTTTTCCTCCCAGGAACTACGAAATGCCCAAGCATTCAGAGCAGTTGGTACTTCACCCCGGATCTATGTGCGCAACTACGGCGTAGGAGAAAAGTGTACACCAGGCAAAGTGAAATCGACGAGTGGTGCCCGTCTAGTCACTGTGGCTACTGAGGACGGAGTCGTTCGACGTCATGTCGACCAGATCCGAAAACGCTCATCAGACACCGACGGAAGCAGAGCAGTATCAAGTCCTGCAGAATCGCCTCCTGCGACCTTAGGGGCCCCGACAGACGAGGCTCACGACCTTCCCGAAGGGCCTGTTCCTGAGCTACGCCGGTCCACAAGAACTAGAAAGCCAGTGGAGCGCTACGGCTATTAGGGGAAAGAAATACTGCAGATAACAATGCTGCAGATAACCAGCGCATGCGTCGATAGTCCCTCTTTCCTTCTTCCCCTCCTTTCTTTGCTTCTCTATATATTTCCGCTTCTTTATATATTTCCGGCTCGGAAATATATAGAGAAGAAAAGAAAGGAGCGGAAGAAGGAAAGAGGGACTATCGACGCATGCGCTGGTTATCTGCAG